>VOPJ01008184.1:0-29372 GCA_014673585.1 Semibalanus balanoides
ACTCGGAGGTACACTTACACCCGTTGGAGTCCGGCTTCTCCGCTTAACCACGACAGAGAGGATGAGTTAAGTACACAGACACAGCGGAGAGGATGAGTTAAGTACACAGAAACGGCGGAGACAAACGTGAGCACGGCGAGACCAAAACTGGCGGCCACATTTGGGAAATCCTTATTTTCAGTTCGTGAAGCGAAAGCGACACGTATACAGTGCTTTTACCGAAGGTATTGAATAATAATGATTAGCGCAAAACATGAATAAAAAACAATATGTTAAGGCAAAGATTTCCGATTTCTGCAAGTTGTGTATACTATTTTCTCTTTCCATGATAAAAGTGTGCACATGGTGGCAACAGTTATAGCACTAATATGGTCCTCCACAGTTCACATGGCACGACTCTTCTGATCTAAGCATAATCGAATATTGCAATGCAATTATGACACATTACATCAAACCAAAGTGAGCAACGTGTTGCAATATATGTGAGACAATGATATTAATGAAATGTCACTCGAGTTGATAGACAACAAAATGTATTACTATTTTTCACGTTGATGATATAAGTAAGAAATATTATCTCAAAGGAAAATCTACGACATTGCGTCGCTTAAAAGTGTAATATTAAATAAAGCATGACACTTATATTTTCATTTAACATAAAATAAAGAGGCAAGTTGATTCTTTAACCCTTAAATTTGTCATATGAATTCAGAGCGCATCTGCAAATTGTCATGTATGCACTAAACAATACGTTGTACAATACAACACTATTAAGTTAAACACTGTCATGCAAGACCAAGAGCATGCAAAAGAAAATGTAACATATTTCGCCCATGTAAAAAATACTTTTCATCACAAATGTATGAGTGTTAGCAGCATATAAGCCGTGAGCAAGAATACATAGTTAGAATACATTGCATCATGCACCGATTTCCTTAGACTGATCAGAATTAGGTGAAGGTAAGACGGTAACCGGGTTCCTCTCAAAATTAACATTTTTCGAACAAATGCCATCTGCAGATCACTGGGCGGGCAAAGAGCTCAAGAGTATTCCCGAAATCTATAGACTGCGTTACTATACCCCGCGGCCCGCACAAACATGACGTAGGAACGTAGGAACGTCACGCTTAGTGGGGGGAGTGCAACTTTGATCTCGTTTTGAGAACCCCCCCGGGGAATATTTATTTGCAGATGTGGGCTCTTCTCTTCTTGGCAAACCTTTTGCCCCTACAAATTTATATCACCAAACAAACAAAAAATAAAAAATAAGGAGGCCATGGTCCCTGTTCCTACGCTTATAGACATGACGACGTTAAGCTGAAGGCTACAATAGACTGAAGATACATACTACGTAGGTACATCATACTCTAGTCTGACACCCAGCAAGATAGTAACAGACTAATGAAACACAACGGGGGTACATCGAGTAAATGTAGGCAGTAGAGTTAAAGCTAGCAAGTGGGTGCAGTTCAGCCACAGATAGCAGCAAGAGTGACGTCAGAGTGACGTCGTCGGTACGACAACAGCCAACAGTGAGAGAACACCTAGCACAACATTGGTGCGGCCAGTCCACTGGTCGGCACATATAGGGCAAGGTAGTGAGCAGTAGTGTTCCAGCAGTGGTGGTGAGGCCAGTCTGCACTACAGTGGTGGTGCGGCCAGTCTGCACTACAGTCCACATATAGGGCGGGTGGTGAGCAGTAGTGTTCCAGCAGTGGTGGTGCAGCCAGTCTGCACTACAGTCCACATATAGGACCGGGTGGTGAGTGGTAGTGTCCCGGCAGTGGTGGTGCGGCCAGTCTGCACTACAGTCCACATATAGGGCCGGGTGGTGAGCAGTAGTGTTCCAGCAGTGGTGGTGCGGCCAGTCTGCACTACAGTCCACATATAGGGCGGGTGGTGAGCAGTAGTGTTCCAGCAGTGGTGGTGCGGCCAGTCTGCACTACAGTCCAGGCCTAGGGTGACCGGTTTTGCACTTGATGTTGCAAAGTCATGCTCCCCACATCGAATCTGGTGCATTTTGATGCGCTGATTCCGAATTTCGCATCAGATTTAAAATATTTGCAATTCATGAGACCCCCAAGTCGTTTGAAGATGCTCCACATTAACAATTGTTGCGTGTTTTGCGACACTGCTGGTAAATCAAAGAGTTAAGTGTAAATATGTTGCAATTTACATTAAGTGTGTTTCATTGCAATTCATTTCACACCAGTAGTGACGCTCTTATCACACTCTGCGTCCCTCTAACTGACTTTGAATTGGGGTAGTCATGAAGAAATATTTCATTGCACCCTAACGGCGATGGGATGAACTATGGTTTTATAAGTGGCACCACCCATGATCGAAGGCTTACAGCGATTGAGTAGAATTTATTTCGCTCTTTTAGACAGCTTAAGGGAGGTTTCAGCAATAAGTCAAGTTTATAGATGAATACATACTCAAAATAATAAATAAATAATATTAATTAAACTCAATACCTACCATTGAAAACTGGCAGATACAAACTGATGACATGATGGAAAAGTTGAATTTCTAGGAAATGGCGTCACTTTGAAATTTTGCTTCAGAATGCACATTGTCAAATCCATGTTCTATCAGATGGAGTGCAGGGGCGGTTCTCCCATATAGGCAAGGTAGGCAATGCCTACCCAGTCCGGTAGCTATCTCCAAATACCGATATTTATCTCCCCTTCTTTCCATTTTTTATCTTTGTTTTATATAATTCTTTGCAATCAGAATAGGCCTATTTTGGAGCAAATTTACCAAATTTTCCAATAAAATTGTCTTCGAAACCATAAATTGAGCACAAATGTAAGAAAAACCTTGCCTTAGCTTGCCTACCTCGTCCTACTAGATTATCGACCAGCCTATGTATAAATCTATAGGGACCTGCTGGTAGATAGTAGCTGAAAGGTCGGCAAATAGACTAGAAAATCGAGAAAAGCACACCTTTTTGAAGCGCAATAACTTCAAAAAAATAAATATGACTGCAATACCAATTGTTATTTTAGGCCTGCACCAGCTTGCTACATATGTGATATGGGGTTCAATTATTATTAAAAAAAAAAAAAAAACACACACATTGAATGAGTCATCATTCTAGAAAACGACTGTATTTCCGCGCTGCAACCACAGCAATAATCCGTGTCATCCCCCGGCTCAGTTCAAGTGCCTTTTTGCGTAGGGAGCCTTCATCCCGGAGAAATACGTTACATTATGAGTGCTAGAGCCTAAAGCTACTGCTATAGCCGAGGCCGTATATAAACGCCATAGCTATGTGTGGAAGGTGGGTAGGTTGGCGTTGGAGATGGGTTGGAAATTGCAGCTTCTAGCCACCTATATTATGAAGCATTATCGATGCGCCTATGTTATGAAATATTATCGAAATGAGATGTGAAGTATTATGATTATCGAAATATATTATATGAATGATGTTGCCATTGAAATAAACCTATCGTCAAGGCCGCGCCGCCCCTGATTGGAAGTGTGAGGCGTTTAAGGAAACTCGCCACATTCCAAAGTTCTCAAATGACCGCCATTTGTGGTGCAAAATATGAAGTAATTGCTGCTGACACAATATGACAAAAATATATCACTTAAAGTGTTCAAATTTCACACAAAAACGTAGTTTAATATATATATGGTCTGATGACATATATGAGGAATTTTGGGAGTAAGAACCTTCACGCTGCCATAAATACGACTAGAATAGATTATATAGATATAAGGTAAAACAAGTCGACTGTAATAACATTAGTAAAAGGAAAGAACATCGGCTCAGGGTTCAAAATAATAAGGATGGGGATGTTACAGATTGCAAAATCAAACTAAGAGAAAATTTCTCTGTGATTCGACTTCAGTTGGTTGTTTTAAAAACTTAAAACCAATGCATAAGTAATGCAAGTCAACAGACAAAAGGCCTATCGTCACCAAATATAATGTTAAGAGATAGGCAGTGTCCTTTAAAGGGTCTAAAGAAAAACGTTGTTTTTGTTACGCTTTATTACAATCTACGCCTCGTCGCCGCCATAAGTTTTGCCAAGCGCGCCCTCTTGCAGTACAGCTTCTGTCTAGTATCTTCTTGGCCCCTGCCGGCGGCTTGCAGCTCTTTCACACCGTGCCGCCGCTGGCTGCAGCTTCTGCCGGACCGGCCGCCGCCTGTCTGCAGCTCTGCCAGACCCGGTCTGCGCTGGCTGCCAGCTCTTGCCGGACAGGCCCCGCTGGCTGCAGCTTCTGGCCGGACAGGCCACGCTGGCTGCAGCTCTTCCACACCGCCTGCTCGCTGGCTGCAAGCTCTGTCTGGACAGGCTGCCGCTGGCTGAGCCCTGCCGGACAGGCGTCGCGGCTTGCAGTCTCTGCGGACAGGCCGCCGCTGGCTGCAGCTCTTGCCGGACAGGCTTGCCGCTGCTGCAAGCTCTTCCACACCGGCCGCCGCTGGCTGCAGCTCTGCCAGACCGGCCGCCGCTGGCTGCAGCTCTGCCAGACCGGCCGCCGCTGGCTGCAGCTCTGCCAGACCGGCCGCCGCTGTCTGCAGCTCTGCCGGAGTCACTTGTGACAGCTCTAGTGATTATGATGGTAACGATGTGAATGATCCAGACTTTCACATGCCAGTTCCCAAACGCCGCAAACTCAAACGCAAAGTGGATATGTTAAACGTGGCTGAGGCTGTCGATGCCGCTGAGGTAGGTGCCCGGAAACGGTCCAAACTCCTGTCAGTCTGCTGCGAGTTGCGACAGTGTTTGCGGATCCAGAACTCTAGCCAGGGAGGATCACTGGATCCTCTCCAACTGTCGAAGCGAAGACGGACAGGAGTTTGGACGCTTTCCAGGCACTTACCTCAGCGGCATCGGCCATCGACAGCCTCAGCCACGTTTAACAGATCCACTTTTCGTTTGAGTTTGTGGCGTTTGGGCACTGGCATGTCAAAGTCTGGATCATTCACATCGTTACTATCATCATCACAAGAGCTGTCACAAGTGACTCCGGCAGAGCTGCAGACAGCGGCGGCCGGTCTGGCAGAGCTGCAGCCAGCGGCGGCCGGTGTGGAAGAGCTGCAGTCAGCGGCGGCCGGTGTGGAAGAGCTGCAGCCAGCGGCGGCCGGTGTGGAAGAGCTGCAGCCAGCGGCGTGGCCGGGTACTGCAGAGCTGTATCTGCAAGAGGCGCGCTTGGCAAAACTATAGCTGGCGGCGAGGCGTAGATTGTGATGAAGCGTAACAAAACAAACGTTTCTCAAGACCCTTAAACGCCTCACACTCATCTGATAGAACATGGATTTGGCAATGCGCATTCTGGAGCAAAATCTCAAAGTAAGCGCCATTTCCTAGAAATTACAATTTTCCATCGTTGCATCAGTTTGTATCTGCCAGTTTTCAAAGGTAGATATTTAGTTTTAATTAATATTATTTATTTAACATTATGTGTATGTAATTTATATATAAACTTGATTTATTGATGAAACCTCCCTTAAGCTGTCTAAAAGAGCGAAATAAATTCTACTCAATCGCTGTAAGCCTTCGATCATGGGTGCTGCCACCTATAAAACCATAGTTCATCACATAGCCGTTAGGGTGCAATGAAATATTTCTTCATGACTACCCCGATTCAAAGTCAGTTAAAGGGACGCAGAGTGTGATAAGAGCGTCACTACTGGTGTCAAATAAACTGCAATGAAATAAACTTAATGTAAATTGCAACATATGTTCACTTAACTTCTAGATTTACCAGCAGCGCCGCAAAACACGCAAAATTGTTAATGTGGAGCATCTTCAAACGACTTGGGGGTCTCAGGAATTGCAAATATTTGAAATCTGATGCGAAATTCGGAATCAGCGCATCAAAATGCACCAGATTCAACGTGGGGAGCATGACTTTGCAACATCAGGTGCAAAACCGGTCACCCTAGGTCACTCCACATATAAGGCCGGATGGTGAGCGGTAGTGTCCCGGCAGTGGTCGGAGAGAACACCAGCGGGCCAGCCGGTCGGCCTCAGTAGTTCAGGGTGGCAATTTTAGTGTGATGTGTATAAGTGTAGGGTATTTTATGTAGGGGATTCCTGTAGGATATTCCGTGCATTACACAGCCCATCATTAGTAATGTGGGACATAGAGATAAAAGCGTGGCGATTTGGGAAAGGTTCGCAGCTGCAGAATATGCCTCGGGAGAGATCTGATGAGGTAGTTAGATAAATATCATCTGCATTCAGTTTATATATCATTTGGATGGCTGGCATAATGAACATGATTGCCAAAAATATGTAAAAATGATAAATTACATGTCAAGTATATATATCGAAGTGTCAAAATGGTTTATTAAAAAAGGCATGTTTTCGACATTGCTGTCATCGTCAGGACTGAGTATCCCTAAATTATCAGACCTTATGAGAAATTTAGGAATGTTCAGACCTGATGATGACAGTGAGGTTTTCACTGTCATCGGCTTGTCGGCTTGTCTGTTTTTACAATTAATTGTGACACTAAAATACATGTTTGGCATGTTACTGACAATTTAACACAATTTTACAAGCATTCAGCTTAGACAGGTGATGATGTAACGAAGTGGCCGTAACATGACGGAAAGACAATAATCAACGCACACTACATGCAAAACATGTTACAAATTAACGTGAACCTTTAGCTACGTTGATTCATTACACTGCAATTTTGCATAATACTATACAATGCTTTACCTACTTGATCTTCATAACGCTTGTGCGTGAATCACATTTTCTCTATTGTGATATTTTTACATAAATTCACTTCTACTTGAGTCGTTGAACATTTTTTAAGTAAAATATATTTAAAACAAAAATTATATTTTTTGATCAGGAATCTTTGTCTAATCAATTCACAGTCATCACAGTCAGAGTCAAACACTCTGTAAAAGGAAATAGTTCACCTTCAACATGGATTTTGAACTGAGATAGCAGTTTTGTAGCCCGTGTTGAAAAATCCCAATCTGCAGGTTTTCTGGGCTGAAAAGGCTCTCCAGCCGAGTATATTTGACTTTTTGTCGAAGGAACTTGGGCCATAAATAAAGCATGTCAAGAATGTGGTCTATAAATACTCCTGGGCAGAGGCAGAGTCAGTTTGTGGGCAGAGTCAGTTTGTGGGCAGAGTCAGTTTGCAGCTGGAGTTGGGTGTCTGTGCTAGCAAGCGAACCAATGATCGGTTTGCGTGCAATGAAATGTATTGCTCCGATAAGTGAAGGCCTTGCAAAAAAAACTCGTATCTGGCAACTCTTGCAAGAGATTATTAGCTAGAGTAAAATATGACGGAAAACAGCGATTACCTGTCTTGGGTATTTATTTTAGGTCCGTCTAGCCGGTTATCGGGACAAATGGCATTAGAGTGCACGTGCTTTTAGCTTAGCTCGCCCTTTTTTGTTTACCGGCCGATCATTTAACTTAACCCTCGCCCGGGTTAGGGGGGATGCCACCCCCTCGTTTTTCCAAATAACGTAGTTTGAAACCGATCATGATAAAACTTTCAGTACTATACTTTTGCACAGTTTGACACATACTCTGAAAATTTCGAACTTCCAACATTCATGAAACGTGACCTATGACCTGTTTCTCAAGGTCATGTCAGGCGAAACTGGCGTCCCGTAGCATCGATCCTTGCTACATGTTAAGTTTCCGAGTGTTTGACGTTCAGGAGCAAATGCAAAGGTGTTTCCAGGTGACAGGTGTGTCTTCTGCTAAGGATGTGATCTCGACTGTCCTTTTCTGAGGTCAACCGAGGTCACTGACGTCCGATGACCTCCGATGACTTTTTGGGCTTCTGACATTTTTAGGGCAGTTTTTGACGCTGATTTCAAATATTGGAGCTATTTGACATAGTTCTATGTTTCACTGGGGTCATGCGCTTACAAAGGTCAGCCGACGCCACTGACCTCAGATGACCTCACCTGACCTTTTTTAATTTGGCAGTTTTTAGGTTATTTTGTTACGCCGATTTCAAATTTGGCATGTATGAAGCATAATAAGATGTTTTTATAAGATATATTCGCTGTTTTTAGTGATATTTTACTCTAGCAAATAATATTTCGCAAATGTTGCCAGATACTGTTGTTTTTCCGAGGTCTTCACTTATCGGAGTATTACATTTCAAAACACGCGATCGGTTCTTAATGCCCTATATATTAGGTACAGTCACGAAGCGACAACGGTCAATGTTGGCTATGCAATTCCATTGTAATGACGTCACGTCAAGTGTTACTGTATATAAGAAATACAAAGGAAACAAAGACTTTGAAGTCACTTTGACATCACAAGCAAGGCGAGTCTATCTTACGTGATTTCTTGCGAACCTGATTGGCTGAGCCATTCGATTCTTTCGTTTGACGTTGAGACCCCTGCGCAGAGAGTACGTACCCAGGTAACAGATACCGTTGTAACAACGTTGGAAAAATCAAGTTGGAATTTTACATTTTAACAACGTTGCGTCAACGTCGTGAATGTTGTGAATAAAAAGTTGTCTAAACGTCGCTGTTAAACGTTATAGCAACGTTGTATCGCTACGATGTCACAACGTTATTCTAGTAACTTGGGAAGAACAGCTCGCAATGTGGTACAATTATCTCAATTGAGCATCTTCACCATCTTACTATGATTAATGATCGACCATGTAAGTCACGTTAGCTATGCTTGTCAAAAGTAACGTTGTAGCAACGTTGTTTCAACGTTATGTGAGCGTCACAAGGTAACGTTGTGACAACGTTCCTGGGAGTCTACGAAATTAAACTATCACAACGTTGTGTAGTTGTGTTGCAACCTTGTCACAACGTAGCGACAACGTCAAATTGTTAGCTGGGTAATACGTATATTGTTTTGATACAATTAATCATGTACGTCCTTTTGTCCTGAATCGAATCGATTTATGGCTATTTTTGACATTATGAAAAGAAGTTGTATTTCAAAATATAATTAAATCGTGTTTGAAAAAATCCAAGGTGAACTATTTCCTTTAAGGTCGCGTCCACTACGCACACACGCCTAATCGCCTAACGGCCGAATTTCACTACGCGCCGACTACGCACGTAGTACCGGCGCCGAATTTGAAATTACAAATGTGAAAGCTGTTGGTATTACCAAATATATTTTTTTTGCTAACTCTTAATGCGTACCACGAAACTGTTAGCAATATTTAACACTAAAAAGCACGCGTAATAAACCGAAGGAAAATAATAAATGCCAAAAAGAAATATTATTGAGTGCTCGTGCGAGGAACATGGGTAATCAGTAGATATACAAATAAATGACCTTTCCTACTACCCTAATGTTTTATAATATAATGTTTTGCCTTGAACTTGTAATTGACGACGAGGAAAGGTCATTTATTTGTATATCTACTGAATGCCAAAAAGCTTTTAAGTTCTTGAGCCAGCACCAAGGCCAAGTCAATAAGCAGAAATATAAACAAATTATTAAATGTTCTGTAAGTTGGAGGATTTGGAGAAATAGCCGTCCTAAATATATACATTACATTTGTGTTGCTGTTGCCACATGTTTGAATAATTTCAGCAAAAAATACAGTAACGTTCCTACTACCGCTACGGAGAAGACAGCTTCCGAAGAGTAGGGGAGAGTGCCCATATTGCGCCCCCTTAAGCGAAAACACATCCTGTGCTTAGCATATACGTCGTAATGAAAAATATCAATGCCAATTCAGTACGCGATCTCCCGGACATTTTTTCTAGCCAAATAAAATTATCAATTTAACAGATCGAATTACTTTTATGGTAGCTGTAGGATTTTTCGCAGACCCTAAAAAGGCGGATATAGGCACAGCGGCCCTAAATTGCACCAATGACCGGGCGCATTTAGGTGCCTACTTTTTCCAATGTTATTTTACATTGCTGTTCGACTTTGCAAATATACCAAATGAAACCTTCGGTTTCACATTGTGTGTGTAATTTATTTTTTTTAACGAAGTTTCCCCGTATTGTGTGCGAAAAAGTTGTTTTAAGTCTCACTGAGTCGAATACCATGAGGTTATTACCACCGGGTCAACTACCACGGGTGCCTTAAATGTGCCATGGACGCAAAATGTTATGTGCCCTGGGCTCAATATGTATGGGCGTGATTCGGAATTCACTGCAAGTCGGGAAAACAGCAAATATGGCGGACATGTTAAGTTTTGAATCTGGCTTTTTGCTAAAAAGAATTACAATTACATTGCTAATCCTAAATCAAACCACTTCAGCTTCTTCCTACTTCACAATAAAACATAACAGTATAGTAAACATGCATGTTCCAGATAAGAAAACACAACATTTTGAAAAATGACTTCCTGACAGCGACAACTGACCTGACTTGGCGACAGCAGACCAGAAAATAATGCGTTGGTGATGGGGATCAATAATATGCCCTAAAAAATCTTATAGAGCAGATAATTTTCGAGATATTGACATGGGCGGATTTAGGAAACCTGGCGCAGTTTTGGTACTCTCCCCTACCTATAGCCATAAATAACCTTGTACAATACAAAGTCTGAAGCCCTGGAAACACCAATTCTATGGTGATGTTGTGACATTTACCTACCTACTTCGCAGCGCTTAAAAATACTTGAAATGTTTGCAATAAGATCTTTCAGGTGCAGAGTTTTTCAGGCCTAAAGACCGAAAAGTTCAGTATTTCCATCTCCTGCGCGTCGACTCAGCGCCAAATGACGGGTGCAACTAACGGTCGGTATGGACAATGGCAAGACACTGCTTACGCAGATGATTCAAAACTTGACGCGCTGGATACGCGTATAGCCGGCCTTTGCTGTAGGTACATTAGTCTGTCAAACTTGCAGCATCAGATATCACACTGGCAGTGTGATATTTCGGGGTATCTCGATTTGCCAACAAATTGGCATACTGAACATCCTGGATGCGCTTTGATATGAAGATATGCCTACTATAGGGTGGTATTTTTCGTTGTTGTTACAAGTTACGGTCTATTGTAACATCGCCAATGTGATATTCGGGGTGTCCGCCCATTTGCCCCAAATTGTGCATACAAAACTTCAAATGATGCGCTGATAAGCGAAAATATTCCCTCTTAGGGTGGGTATTTTTCGTCCGCTTATGAGTTACAGGCATTGTAACATCGCCTCGGGCCTGTGGTGATAATTCGCGGGCTGTCTGGATTTTTACAAAAAAAGTTTGTATGCAGGGCCGTCCTCGTATGCACTGATTACCGACAATATGCCTCTATAAGGTGTCCATTTTTCGTTGTTTACGAGTTAAAGACATTGTAACAATCGTCAGTGTGGTATTCCCGGGGCAATCAAGGAGGCCCTGTATGCAAAACTTGGGTAAATCGAAGAACTGAATGATCACATGATCCCACCAAATCCCAACACAACCAATCCAACCAAACAAAAATGTTACAATGGCTGTAAACTTGTAAATGACGAAAATACCACCCTATAGAGGCATATTTTCGTAATCAAACGCATCATCGTTAAGTTCTGTAATGCTAAACTTTGGCAAATCAGGGCACCCCAAAATATACAATGGCGATGTTACAATGGCCGTTAACTCGTAAAATGACGAAAAAATACCAACCCCTAATAGAGGGCAATATTTCCGTGATGAACGTCATCCAGGAGGTTTAGTTTTGACATTCTCTTTTTTGGAAAAATCATGATGACCCCTTTGCTTCCAAAATGTTAACTATGGCTATAACTCGTAAACGGGACGAAAAATAGCACCCTATAGAGGCCATATTTTCCCGTAATCAGTGAAACAGGAGGTTCTGTAGGCAAAATTTTGGGCAAATCGAAGACACCCCGTTGATCCCCCCATCGAAATGTTGCAATGGCTGTAACTTGTAAAAAAAATAAAAAAATATAGAGGCATATTTTTCGTTATTCAGCGCATCCAGAAGTTCAGTAATGCAATTTGTTGGCAAATCGAAGATACCCCGAAAATAATCACACTCCGGTGTGATATCTGATGCTGCTAGTTTGACCGGACGTAGGTACCTACAGCAAAGGCCGGCTATACGCGTATCCAGCGCGTCAAGTTTAATCATCTGCGTAAGCAGTGTCTTGCCATTGTCCATACCGACCGTTAGTTGCACCCCAAATGACGCGCCGACAACGCGCCGAAAAAGTCAGCTGAACACGCCTAAACGCGCATTCGGTCGTTAGGCGTCAGGCGACAAGTGAGCGCTTTCCATCGGGCTTCCATGCTAAATTCAGCCGTTAGGCGATTAGGCGAGTGCAGTGTACGGCGACCTGTTGATTCGAAAACAAAGATTCGCGATCAAAAGTTCATATAATCGTTTTTTAAACATATTATATTTAAGCATATTTTTTCAACTACTCAAAGAGAGATCAGATTAAACCAAATTAAAAACAAATGCTTACATGTATTTAACGGAAGATCTACCATATTGTTATCAACTTAATTTGATCACAACCTTCATGTTTCGTGTCCCAATTTACACTACCATTGCGTAGATCCGCGGCCAGACTAAAATAATCAAAAGACTTAATGGTTGCTGACACAATGAGATCCATTGTATCCGATGTTCTGGAACAAGAATCCGATAGTTCAGCGATTTGTTATAATTAATGTGCTAGAGGGCGATGAAGAGTTGGGACGAGGTGACATCAAACATTTAATAGTTTGGTACAGGGATCTGATATTTTTCTGCTCATTTCCGTAACCTATTAATGTAAAACACTGGGAAGGCTACATTAACAGCAATCACGCATCGGGCTGCTTTACTGTTTAATATTTTTAACACATTCAAGGCTGGAAACTCGACAGAGTTTCCAGCCTTGAATGTTCGTGCCTGAAATTGGTTCGAAAGTGTTTACTTACCAATGGCGTCAAACCAACCCGGCAATCTTTACTCGAGACAAATAATAAATAACTAGTAGGGGCATTCCACGGAAAATCGACCAAAATAAATGGAGAATAACACCTTCATGTAACCGATTTTGACAAACATAGATGCATAGGGTGATCTCGGGCGTTGAAACTAGCTGTGAAAGTTCAACGGCGATCCAAGCAGTGGTTGGGGACATATTGCCTCCGGTGTTTTTGCAAGGTCACTGTGCACGTCAATCTTTACCAGCCCATATCTTCAATAATTCATGTGGTAAACTATATATTATTTATACCGTTAGATTTGAAATGAGCTGTTCTACAAGGTGGTGTTGTTATTTTGAAACACAAATTGAACCATCAAAATTGTGTACATACAACTTCAAAATTTTATTTTCTTCTAGTTACCCCTAGTATATCAAAATTGATATATTTGACCGTGTTAAAATTAGAAGTGATCAAATATATTTAAAATACAAAAATGGAATATATGTTGTTCAAGCAGGAAGTATATATTCAGTCTATACATGCTTCAAATTTGGTAATTTGATGTGTTACGAAAATACGTTATTCACCAATAACCTTTAAATTAATCAAGATAAAGAGAATTGGTAAACGCCTTAGTGGTGTTCTCGTCAAGACAAGTTAAATGACATGCAATACTCAACGATCACCCAACGAAGAACGAATGAAACGTAACATCACTTGCATGTTCATTGTGTGTCTAATGTTTTTTATATGTACTTTTACTGTTGCACATAACTTTTTACTCCAACTTTTATCCTTTCCCTCCAGCTCGCTGTGCAGCTCGCTGTGCGCGGCGCCTCGATGGCTGACGCGCCGCACTGCACCATCCTGATCCTCATCCCCTGGCCCCTGGCCTCTACCCGATCACCTCTTGTAATGTGTTGCTCATGTAATGTGTTGCAGGTAAATTGGGAATTTCAAATGTCTCTATTCAAAGTGATAGGTATAACGCGGGTGAATGGAGTGACTGGAATTTCAAACTTTGCACACATATTACGACATGCATGCTGTATGTTCCTACTCGATGTGGCCGCCGTTGGCGTCCCGCACCCTCTCTATGCGGCCCCAGAAAGCGGAGCACGCGCACTGGGCCTCTCCCGGGTCTATGCCGCTCGCTTCCTGCTTGATGGATTTATTCAGGTCCGAAACGCTGGCATGAGCGTGTGAGTTGGACTCCTCCTCATCCACGCCCCTCATCCAGAAGTCGCACGGATTGAGGTGTGGTGAGTTGGAGGGCCAAATATTCTTCGGGACGTAACAGAGGATCCTCCGGCTCAGGAAATCCTGCACCCTATGTAACGCAATGAGCTGGCGCGGAGTCCTACTCTAACATGACTTTGTTCAGGTTATAGTGTGTCATCATCCAGGGGATATGGGCTTCCTTCGAGATGACCGGGTAGTCATCAGTGTCGACTGCTGACCCTCAGTCCCCCCGGCGGGTATAAAGTGAGGGTGCATCACACGACCATCGCTCGTGACGGCTCCAAACACCATCACGAGGCAGGGTTGGCTTGCTCCTCATCCCCAGAGGCAAGCACCAACCGGGGCTGGAGGCGATTACACGGGAGTTTCCTGTGTTGGCCACCTCTTCTACCGCGAACTTTCTTTCGGCGACTAAAACACCCTAGCGTCAACCTTGTGTGCTTGAGATGGTTCTAGAACTTTCGGCGTCCTGTCTTCGAAATTTTTCTTTTCCTCACTCGGTCTCACTTCCTCACAAGGTTCTGCTTGCTTCCTGCTGTAGGCTGCATGCCGAGGTCCTCCCGATGGGTTCTTCTATTGGTGCTGCTTGTCACCTGACGGTCACGTGCCAGCTTTTTCATGGGGGTCCTCGGTTTGACATGCACTGACCTTCTCAGGCCGGCCAGGAACGTCGGGTTCCGCTTGCGGTCACTACATGAAGTGCATGAGGACATCGGGCAACATCTTCTCCAGCTCCAATAATTGCATCAGTTCGATAAATGGTGGATATGGGGTTTTCTGTAACATTAAATATGTCCTTCGCGCTCTGACCGGCGCGGACTAATTGAACAATAGTGTCCCTGTGCCTTTCCTCCATGACTGCACTACCTGTTCGGACAATTGTTTTGATAACACGCGAAAGAGCATTGTTGAAATAGCATCATGTCAAAATTTCACCCAATTCCTTTGCGTAACAAATCCGTAATTTTAAAATTAATGTTGTCCATTTACCTGCAACACCCTGTATATATAATATATATATATATAATATATATATATATATATATATATATATATATATATATATATATATATATATATATATAATGTTATAATCATTCGAATAGCAATGATATCATCTATAAGGCGGTATTGTACTTTTTAATTTGATGATTTGTTTGTGCAATTTCTAAATTTCTTTTGTAACCCCTAGATCATCGAAATTATAGCTTTTTACCATCAAAATGTAATAAGCGATAAATTATCTTTCAAGTTAAGAAATACAAATATTGTGGCTCTATCTATAAATGGTATGAAAGCTATTACAATGAAATTGTTTACCGGCTGACCACAATTGATGTCACACCTTTCCTCGGGCTTCATTTCCCCAGTTGGACGCACCGTGATAGGAATTTTGCAGGACCGGCCATCAGGGCTTCGTTGTGAGTCCACTGGTCACGTGGCCCGCTTACCGACGTGACCCGGCCCGCCAGTAGGGTGGCCGGGGTCATTTCCGGATTGGCACCCAGCGCGCGCGGACCAGGTGTCCAGAATAGTCAAAGAGCAGTCTTTGTCGGCCCGCTGCCGGGCTGTCGGCATGGTGAACGGCGGGATGACCCATGGTTTGGTCAGGCTGCCGAGAAGCTGGGCGTCACTCGTCGCACAATCTGGGGCATTCCATGACAAATCGACACAGGGGTAATACCCTACATCTCATAATTTGATGAAACTTCGTTCAGGAGGTAATTGGGGGCCAAAAACACGCCTGTGAAATTTCAGCTCGCTCCGACCAATAAAGGTTATTTAAGTACGGAGATATAGCCTGCGGCATTTTGACCAGGTCAGACAAAACTCAAATATTGTTGGATTGTGTGGACCAATTTAGGTTGTTTGAATTTGATAAAACCTAAAACACCATTCGACTGCGCTTGAACTAAGCAACATTCTAGTAATTTTTATTGATATTTCGTGTGACTCAAAGTTGTTATTTCGATTGACCTTGTGTGACCCCGCGTGACCTTAACAAAGGGGCAACGATTTTTTACATTTTTATACTTCTTCATTGACCTCGGGGTATGACCTCATGTGTGCAAAAATGGCGGATAGATATTTCCTATAAATTACATTTTTTCCATCTAAACACCCTTGCCCTGGTGAGTGAATCTTTGTAACCCTCCCCGTGAGGTTTTTCACGAATAACGAGAAAACGGTGGCGTGCAGCGCCGCCAAACTTGGAACATCATCAATTACTCATATTATGTTTAAGTTTAAACTTAAGGTCATTACAGGTCAGGTCACCAGGTTACGTCAAGTGATCTCACCTACAAAGAGTTTAGGATGGTGCAAAAGCCACAGTGTTTGTCCGAGAGCTTTGCAACTTGCAGGGTGTCATAACACCACAAGTACCTACGATTGATTTGTATCGTTTTTTATAAGTGACCTTAGGTCAGAACAATTTCATGACCTCAACAGAATAAGCCAATTGGAAATACAAATGTTTCCTACTCAAAAAGTATGTTTTAGATCAGGCAAGTTATTTGATAATCATGTTATTTTGGCTCATTATTGATGATCCAGTTGCAATTGCTGCTCTGTAACTTATTAAAGGTTAACTAAGG
Organism: Semibalanus balanoides; assembly: GCA_014673585.1. Taxonomy (NCBI): domain Eukaryota; kingdom Metazoa; phylum Arthropoda; class Thecostraca; order Balanomorpha; family Balanidae; genus Semibalanus; species Semibalanus balanoides. Next base: position 16,654 of record VOPJ01008184.1, read on the forward strand.
TCATCTCGGGAAATCACAGGTATTTTTCACATATAGCTATTTTTTACATATAACTACTCATATAAAGACTCATGCAAATGGCACCACTGTGTTTTGTCTCTGTGTCGAGCCGCGTCGCCTAATGTGCAACATTACTTACCTGCCGGTCACCAAATCACCTTGACCTGAGGTATTTTTTTAATTGACCTTAGTAGGGCATCATTAATCTTTTTCGAAGTGCATTGGTGAGATAAACACGATGATATTACAATCACCACTGTATGTCTAACAAATACAAAGTTATTAACGAAAAAACTCTTGGAAGTAAAGCCCTTGTGACCTTTGGTGACCTCTGGGGCCTAAACTACTGACCTAAGTCTAAATTTGAGGACAACTATGGCGATTGATGTGTCATAAGCTTTCGGTTGTTTTTCGTGTGTTCCTAGCTATCCTAGTTCCCGATATATTTTGGGATTTCTGGAGCCAAGTCCTATGCTTGGAAAATTGTACCTTTTATGACCTCTGGTGACCATAATTTGTGACTGACACACACACACACAAACACACAAACACACACACACACACACACACACACACACACACACACACACACACACACACACACACTCATTTTGGTAACCCAGTTAGGTCATGTTGAACACGGGGCGACGCGACTCAACGAGACAAACTTAGCGGTGTCATTTTCACGTCTATATCTTTATTTTATCCATATTTATTGGCAAAAAAGTGCTGGTTACCTGAGATGACCTCAGCTGACCTTGCAGAGATCACAGAGCAACAATTGCATCTGAGTCATCAAAGATAAGCTACAATAACATGATTCTGAAAGAATTTACTTAAACTAACGCATATTCTCTAAAAAAGGAAAATAAAGGGAGGTAATGAATTTGACATTACCTTAAGTCATTGATACAACAATGTATTTGAGATAAACGAACTGAAGGTACTTGTGACTTTATGAAAGTATGCAAGTTCCTAAGCTCTCAGACAAACACTGTCACTTTTACACCACCACAAACATGTTTGGAGGTAAGGTCACTTGACGTGACCTGGTGAACTGGTGACCTGACCTGTGACGACCTGAAGTTAAAACTTAAAAAATGTATGCAATTAAACCCCAAATATCTGCACAAAATTTGGTTTCGCTGCGCGCCACCGTTTTCTCGCTATTCGCGAAAAACGTGGGGGGAATGTTATAAAAGAACCCCACTAGGTGTTTGGACGACAAATAATTACATTTATAGAAAACATCTATCCGCCTTTTTTCGCACACAACTAAATAATACCCTGAAGTCAATAAGTAGCCCTTTTGTAAAAGTCACGCAAGGTCAAGCGAAATAATAAGTTTGAGTAACACGATGTAAAAATAAAAATAAACAGAATGTTCTTTAGTTCAAGCAGAAACGAATGCTTTATATATTTGTCAAATTCAAACAACTTAAATTGGTCTAAGAATCCCCAAATCATTAAGTTTTGTCTGACCTGGTCAAAATGCCGCAGGTTATATATACATAGCCGTTGGTCGGAGCATGCTGAAAATTGCACAGTCGTCTTACGGGCCCCAAATTACCCCCTGAACAAAGTGTCATCAAAATATGAGAGGTAGGGTGATAATTTGTCACTTTGGTGTGTCGATTTGTCATATACCATATATGCCGAGATATCCAATTCTGCGCCAGTGACAACTGTCAGGCGCGGATCCAGGGGGCTCTTGGGCGCGCCGTTAGCACGTGAGGGCGGTATAACATTTCAGCTCAATGCTATTTGATCTGGGAAAACATTTCTGCCCCGAGCCGAAAAGTTGTCCCAAATATCGTGCAAATAGTATAAAGAGTGAAAAAGTGACTTAAATTAACTACAGTTAGAAAAAGTGAAAAGAGTGTATGAATTAGATAAGAGTGACTGTATGAACTCTCTGATTTTGTTTATTCAACTATGTCGCCGAGGTTGAAACCCAAGTATGTTGGAAAATATGGCTTCATTTGGTCCGTTTCAGCGGCATATGGTGAATTTCATGCCACACTTGGGCCGGAATAATTATTTGGGACCTCGGTCCGTGCTTGAATTTTCGCCTTCGACCTTCGGAATAACATAATAGAGAGAGAACAGAAATACTTTGCAGTCTTCGACGCTCGGTCCCAAATAATTATTTTCCCGGCCCCGTGTGGTATTAGATAGTGCCATCTGCCGCTGACTGTTCGCGACAGAAGCGGACAGACACTGGAGAACCGAACCGGCTGCGGTAGGAACCCATCAAAGAAAATATCTGCCAAATCACCTGAGGAAATCTACACAGCTAAAACCCATCAAACCCCGCCTCCAGCGAAGGCTGACGGAGTCTTAGAGGCGCAACAGGCTGCAGTTTGCCATGGCGAGGCGCAACTGGACTGTCCAGGACTGGAGACGAGTTCTGTTCACGGAAGAGTCTCCGTTTGCTCTTCCTTCCACCCGCCCAGCCGGCCAAATTTCCTCCGGCCGCTCACCATGCCGACAGCCTCGCAGTGAGCCGACAAAGACTGCTCCTTGACCATGCTGGACACCTGGTCCGCGCGCGCTGGGAGCCAATCTGGAAATAACCGCGGCCACCCTCCCGGCAGGCCGGGTCACGTCGGTCAGCGGGTCACGTGACCAGTGGACTCACAACGAAGCCTCGAGGGGCGGTACTGACGAAATTCCTTTCACGGTGCGCCCAACTGGGGAAAATGGAGCCCGTTGAAGGGTGTGACATAAATGTGGGACACCCTGTATAACACAACACTATGCTATTTCTGGTTAAAATGTTAAGGATGTTTTAATGTGACGAATTTATAGATGAAGCCACATGGATTGTATTTCTTAGGTTGAAAGATAATTAACCGTTCATTCCTTTTGTCGGTCAAAATTTATAATTTCGATGTTCTGGGGTAACACAAAATATGCAAATTGCAAAAAATCATAATTTTGAAGTTTCACAAAATTAAAAAAAAAAAAACGACTTGTAGATTACATCATTACCATGCCAATAACATATACCAAATAAATATTGAGTCATAAATTTCCGTCGATATGGGCTGTCAAAAATTTACGTGACCTCAAGTCAAGGTCAAGTTCAAGAAATCCTAGAACATGTCGTTTTGCATTTCATATAACGTGTCTCGATGAGAACAGTACCATACTTTTCACCACTTGCACCTATCTATCTTGATTCATTTACATGCTATTGTTGAATAACTAGTTGTCATACAAAAAAAAACAAAAAAAAACAACAACATACAAATACAAAACTTGAAGCATTTATCAACTGAACAACATAGTTATTATTTTTTGTATCACAAGATAATTTATAACCCATAATTTTGACATTGTCAAATACATCAATTTCGTTGTACTAGGGGTAACTAGAAGAAATTTCAAATTTTGAAAATGCACATTTTTTATAAATGTTATACAAACCAATAACATATTGTAGAACAGTTTATTGCGACTCTAACAATATATAAGAAATATTGTGTATTTTAGCAAGTTTTTGATATATGGGATGACAAATATTGACATGTATGTACAGTGTACAATGACCTTTCAACAATGCCTCAGGCAATATCTCCGGAACTACTAAACGGATCGAACTTTAACTCGCACAGCTGGTTTCAACCCGCCCAATCCTAGAAACATATCGTTTTGCATTTCATATAACGTGTCTCGATGAGGACAGTACCATGCTTTTCACCACTTGCACCTATCTATATTGATTCATTTATAAGTTATTGTTGAATAACTATTTGTCATACAAAAAAAAAATACAAAAAACATACAAATACAAAACTTGAAATATTTTTAAACTGAACATAGTTTTTATTTTTGCACTACAAGATAATTGATAGCCCATAATTTTTAGGTCGTCAAATACATAAATGTCGATGTACTAGGGGTAACTAGAAGACATTTCAAATTTTGAAATGCACATTTTTTCTAAATTTTATAAAAACTTACAATATCATATTGTAGAGCAGTTCATTGCGAATCTAACGATATACAAGAAATATGATACATTCTATTAAGTTTTTGATATATGGGCTGACAAATATTGACCTGTACAGTGTACAATAACCTTTCAACAATACCTCAGGTAATATCTCCGGAACTACTCAACGGATTGAGCTTTAACTCGCACAGCTGATTCCAACCCGCCCACAACACCCATGCACCAATTTTGGTTCAAGTTTGAAGTTGGTGACATGAGGGTTTCGATTGGTGACCCTTTGGTCGATTATGCGTGGAATGCTCCTGTTTCGTATTGTTACTGTTTCGTAGGGGAACAACAACTAGGAAATAGGAAACAATGACTTAAACCATGAAGTGCTTCACTCTCCATTCGTTTAGGTGCAGTGGTATCCTCTTAAAATGTAAAGGCGTGTGCAGCAGTAAGTGAGAAACGTTTGAGCCTGCAGCATTAAGCCACAGAAGAACTCCGGCTGGGCCGGCCGGTAGGCAGATTGTGAGCCGGTGTTGCAGTGCTGAGAGGTGATTTATCATAAAAGAGGTGATTGGTCACAGGACAGGTGATTGGTCACAGGAGAGGTGATTGGTTAGGAGGGAATCGGTGATTGGTCACAGGCAGGATGGTGATTGGTTTTTAGAGGAGGCGGTGATGGGTCACAGGAGCGGTGATTGTGTTACAGGAGCGTTGGTGATTTGGTTACAGAGCAGGTTGATTGGTTAGCGGAGCGCGTGATTGTCACAGGAGAGGTGATGGTCCACAGGAGCGGTGATTTGCCGTCACAGGGAGAGGTGTATTGGTTACGGAGCGGTGATTGTCACAGGAAGCGGTGTGATTGGTCACAGGAGAGGGGTATTGGTTAGAGGATCGGTGATTGGTCACAGGAGAGGTTTGATTGGTTAGAGGGAGCGGTGATGGGTCACAGGAGCGGTGATTGGTTACAGGAGCGGTGATTGGTTACAGGAGAGGTGATTGGTTAGCGGAGCGGTGATTGGTCACAGGAGAGGTGATGGGTCACAGGAGCGGTGATTGGTCACAGGAGAGGTGATTGGTTACAGGAGCGGTGATTGGTCACAGGAGCGGTTTGATTGGTTACGCGGAGCGGTGATTTTGGTTACAGGACGGTGATTGGTCACAGGAGAGCGTGATTGGTCACAGGAAGCGGTGATGGCGTCACAGGAGAGGGTGATTGGTACAAGGAGCGGTGATTGGTCACAGGAGAGGTGATTGGTCACAGGAGCGGTGATTGGTCACAGGAGAGGTGATTTGTCACAGGAGAGGTGATTGGTCACAGGAGCGGTGATTGGTCACAGAAGCGGTGATTGGTCACAGGAGCGGTTATTTTGGTCACAGGAGCGGTGATTTGGCACAGGAGAGGTGATTTGGCTCACAGGAGCGTATTGATTGGTCACAAGGAGAGGTGATTGTTCACAGGAGCTGTTGATTGGTTCACAGGAGAGATGATGGTTACAGAGCGGTGATTTGGTCACAGGAGAGCGTGATTGGTTACTAGGAAGCGGTGATTGGTCACAGGGAGAGGTGATTGGTTACAGGAGCTTGTGATTGGTCACAGGAGCGGTGATTGGTTACAGGAGCGGTGATTGGTCACAGGAGCGGTGATTGGTCACAGGAGCGGTTATTTTGGTCACAGGAGCGGTGATTGGTCACAGGAGAGGTGATTGGTCACAGGAGCGTTGATTGGTCACAGGAGAGGTGATTGGTTACAGGAGCGGTGATTGGTCACAGGAGCGGTGTGATTGGTCACAGGAAGAGGTGATTGGTTAGACGGAGCGGTGATTGGTCACAGGAGAGGTGATTGGTTACAGAGAAGCGGTGATTGGGTCACAGGAGCGGTGATTGGTTACATGAGAGGTGATTGGTTAGAGGAGTGGTGATTGGTCACAGGAGAGGTGATTGGTCACAGGAGAGGTGATTGGTCACAGGAGAGGTGATTGGTTACAGGAGCGGTTGATTACTTGGTTACAGGAGCGGTGATTGGTCACAGGAGAGGTGATTGGTCACAGGAGCGGTGATGGGTCACAGGAGAGGTGATTGGTTACAGGGCGGTGATGGGTCACAGGAGAGGTGATTGGTTACAGGAGCGGTGATTGGTTACAGGAGCGGTGATTGGTCACAGGATCGGTGATTGGTCACAGGAGCGGTGATTGGTCACAGTAGCGGTGATTGGTCACAGGAGCGGTGATTGGTCACAGGAGCGGTGATTGGTTACAGGAGCGGTGAATGGTCACAGGAGAAGGTGATTGGTCACAGGAAGCGGTGATTGGGTCACAGGAGAGCGTGATTTGTCACAGCGAGAGGTGATTGGTCACAGGAGCGGTGATTGGTCACAGAAGCGGTGATTGGTCACAGGAGCGGTGATTGGTTAGAGGAGCGGTGATTGGTCACAGGAGAGGTGATTGGTTACAGGAGCGGGTGATTGGTCACAGCACCAGGAGGCTGGCTGCAGCCGATGCCGATACCGAGACGCTACGGCCAAGTGGGAAGCGAGTAGAGGTGCAACATTTCCCTGAATGTGACCCACGGCCGAACTCGGTGGAGTTATTAACGCAACTGAAAATAAGTAGCAAGACAATAAAATTAAGAGCAGAAAACGGCCAATGAAACTTCTCCAGCGTCAGCCGGGCCAGTAGTTCGTTCCAGAGAAAAAATGCACCTCCAGCGGCCAGAGGCAGAGATAGACAGCGAGAGAGCGAGAAAGCGAGCGAGCGAGATAGTTGTGGCGGACAGAATGAGGGGGGGTGCCAGGCTGCTCAGGGCAATACATACTTGCTCGTCCCACCATCTGTACTGCACGCACGCCCTTTCGGAACAGGGCCACTGCGAGACACGAGGCATGACGTCACACGTTAGCAGGGTGACGCTTTCAGCTGACCACGAGAGGGCAGCGACGGGACCTGGAGAGCGACGGCACCAGGCAGGCCAAGGGCTGGTCTCCAGGAGAGACCAGAGGTAGCCAGGCCGCGGACGCAACGCCATCCGATTCACCGCTACTTTGCATTCACTGGCAGAAATATTGAAGTTCATAGCACACAAAAACAAATGTTTGGTCTTATATATTCTGGGTACGACGTCCACCAGTGTTTGATACAGTATGTGTATTACAGTATTCCTTGTTGCGTTACATTTTTTGTCAATAATTACTATCACAATTGTGTCAAAACTGTACTGATGAAGTCCCCCTCGAAAAACGCTGTCGAGAACTTTACACAATCCCATTGGATAGCGATTCAACAGAAAACATGACAAATCTGAAATATCCCCTTATGACAATAGGCTGTACAATAGGCACGGCTGTACGCTTACGCTGCCTCACGCAGATGACAGTTTGATTGAATTCACAGCGAGGTTAACAGTTAAGCACAAACACATCCTTTCAGCGTGTGCCCTTGGTGTGTGTGCATATTAACGCGCCCAGCTGTTAATGATGAGGGTAGGTGCGCTCCAAGAGCACCGGACATTCTGCAACCAGCCAGCAAAAGCATCATCAGTTTAGGCATGTGATGATCTGATGCCCGATGCCGCAGTGGTGGCAGCTAAGCGAATATAACTGAGAACTGGCCGCCTGTGATACAGATATACGCCTGATATGTGATACAGATGTGATATCGCTCTCTGTGGCTCGTGGCAGAGTGGTGCACTCCCCTCCCCCCTCTCTCTCTCTCTCTCTCTCTCTCTCTCTCTCTCTCTCTCTCTCTCTCTCTCTCTCTCTCTCTCTCTCTCTCTCTCTCTCTCTCTCTCTCTCTCTCTCGGCCGTACAGTCGGCCCGGGCCTGCAGTTTGTTAGTCACTTCCAGGCCTCGTCACGGCAACATAGGGGACTGCAGCAGCGGGACAGCGGCCTCTGTATCCAGCTCTGCCAATACGGTGTTAGCGACAACATAGGAGATGACCGTAGGGGACTGCAGCAGCGGGACAGCGGGCTCTGTATCCAGCTCTGCCAATACGGTGTTAGCGACAACATAGGAGATGACCGTAGCGGCAGGGGCGGCACGAAGCGCGCGTTAGTGGAGACAGCGGACAGCAGAAGAGAGAGCGAGAGAGAGAGAGAGAGAGAGAGAGTCGAACTTGGCACAACTGGAGGCGAAAAATTAACAACCTCGATAGTACGTTCTACCTTCTGGCTTATCTTTGGGTTAATTCCTTTAACGTTCATCAAACGCTGATTGGTGTCATACAATTGACAAAGCCAAAGCTGTTAATTTGATTCAAGATTTGCAAGCAATCATTTAACGATATTGGCGATTTGCTTACCTCTGGTTGCCGTCAGCTTAGGAAAAATCAATAAAAAATTGCAGAGCAGAGTTGCCGATGACAAATATCTCGTAACTCCAGTTGACTGGTGATATTCAAACCGGCATTTATACATCTTCTTTGCTAGCCCTTGTCAAAGAATACTCAGGAATCCCATTACATAGAACTGAGTGAATCAGCTGCTGGATGTGGCTATCTCGGTTTAGATGGAGCTGTCAAATAACTTAAGTTAGATGATGAAATATGTTGAATTTGTGCCCCCTCGCTTTATTGTACAACATATATTTAACCAATGTCGGTGTGGCCACAAAATTAAAGTACCATCTATCACATCAATTAATCATACGAGTATGCTGACCAAGGGTAAATGAGATTATGATAAGCCAGAGCTAGAAAAGGTATAACAATGAGATCATATTTTTAACAAGGGCTTACAATAAACGCTACCCGCAACAGAGTCGAGAAGAAAGGTTAATTTTTAACCTTTCAAAACTTATAGTATATTGTGCAACCAAACTAATTTTTAGATTATTGAATTGCTATCAATATTAAGAATTTTGGAACTCGGAATATTTTTCAGCCTCATTTTCAGAAATTGTGGAACATTTCGATAAACCTATTTTGCATATTTACGTGTCCAATACAAATGTATACTAACTTGTAAGTCGATGTCATCGAAAAATATTGACTTCAGTAAGTATTTCAATGACTACCTACTATTTGAATGGACCACTTCTCATGATATTGTCATGCATGACCCATGCTGTTCCCTGTTCACCTTGCACTCGAATTATATCGTACAAACAACATTATCAGCCGCCACTTTTCGCGTTTTTGGACGAAAAACGATCCCAGCAACATGTATGATATATGCCTGCCTATATATGCCTGATGACCGGTAGGTATCACCAGTTTGACCGCCTGACCTCGGATAACCTTGATCTGACCTAAAATCATCTCGAGCTTAGAATGAAAATCTGAAGAGTCAGACATATAACCATACCGATTTATTGCCTACCAATCCGATATGCTTAATAACATTGTTTCGTACAACCATTGCCTCCATGGAGCTCTTAAATATGGCAGTTCACATTTTGTCTTTGACCTGACCTGTTACATCATCAGTGACACCGAATTCAACCAAAATTAATTTCCTTCGACAAATTTGCCAGAGGTATCAAATGTGAAATCAGTTTGTTATCATCGGTCCAAAAGTTGCAAAGATCTAAGGGGGAATCACCCATCTAGTAAGTCGCGTTATGGAAACTACCTCAGAAACAGCAGGGTTAAGGCCGCGGTGGTTAGCTGGGCCACGGCAGCGAAGGCCGCGGTGGTTAGCTGGGCCACGGCAGCGAAGGCCGCGATGGTTAGCTGGGCCACGGCAGCGAAGGCCGCGATGATTAGCAGGGGTCACAGCAGTGGCGCTGCAGCGTACGCCAGGCGAAACGGGGGCTGTCCCGCTGTCAGCATGTTAGCCCCCCCCCCCTCCTCCCCCAGCCGCTCTGCAGTCGGAAACGGCGACTACCAGCTGAGGGGAAAATCAGCGAAAATGTCGTCTACACGATAGCGGGAATCTGTGATTCATACAATTTATTGTATACAGATGACGCTAAATTTAGCCAGCTTTAATTTTGCAAGTCCCTACTCTTTTACTTAGAAACAAAAAATACTTATTGTATTTGTGGCAAATTACAAAGTAATTGTAAAACTATTCGGTTGGAAGATGGGAATATCCGGAGGCCGCCAGCGCAGCTGTACATTCCCGTGTCATGGCAACAATAGGCAGTCCCTGCTATCTCGATCGTGTAGCTGGCTGGCTTCGGCTGATTTGTTTCCGCCGTGAGGCCGGAGCTGCCAGGGGCTGGCATCGGATTAACAAGGGACCACAAGCCATCAGCTGACAGCAGATTAACAAGGGACCACAAGCCATCAGCTGGCAGCAGATTGGCAGGGAGGGACACCACAAGCCACGCAGCAGTTACCGTTCTGGAGCCAACCACCGTTTGTATTTCGGCCGACCAGACCCGAGGTTAGCAGGGTGGAGCCAATGTCTGCGGCGGAAGTCAGGGTCAAGTCAGAGGTCACCGGTCAGAGGTCAGATATACAATGGTCAACTTCAGGTCATATCATAGGTCAGATATCCAGGAGTTATCATTTTTTTAATAAATTTAGTCCGAATGTTTTGTATGGATGGCTTTCCGAGGTCAGGACCCGCGCTAAGCAGAGCCTGTGCGCGGTCCTGACCTCACCCCCGATCCGCGCAATTCTGTTGGCCGGCAGAATTTAGCGACGAAAGTTGACGTGCCCGACATACATGGACACGGCCGCTCCCGCTCGCTGACGTCACCTGGCCTTAGTGCGGCCGCTGCCACTGGCCCGCAGGCCATCCAGTCAAGGAGCAAATAGCGAGCGCCGAAGCGACCGAATCCAGGCTGCCACTACTGAGATAGGTCAGAAGACCAGCGCTCTCCCACTGAGCTACAGAGGCGGACATCATCAGGTCAGAGGTGAGATATTCAGAGGCCATCGTCAGGTCATAGGTCATAGGTCAGATGTGAAATATCCAGGGGTCATAGCTCAGATGTCATAGGGTCAGATCGCACAATAAGAACTCCGAATCCCTCCGATTTTGATAAAAAAGATACACATGTAGTGTCAAGTAAAAGATACATGCACACCTATTTTTAGGTCTGGGTGACCTCTAAGGTGACCTTTAAGAGGTCATCAAAGTTCACGATTTTTTGCGTACTTGGTATTAATGAAACGCCTATATCTTCTGTGTTAGTGATCAAACTTTAAAGGGACACTGCCACCTTAACATTATTTTTGAGTTAAGATAGACATTTTGCGTGCTTGGCATTGAAATTGTGCATGGTATAAGTTCAAACAACCACTGAGGTCGAATCACAGAGAAATTCGAGTTTGGTTTTGACATATAGCATTCCCAGTCCCCAGTTTTTTTTGAATGGGGGCCGTGAGCCGATGTCGTCGTCTCTCTTTACTCAATGTTGATTACAGTCGACTTGTTTTACCTTTGGCCAAGAATTAGCAATACACTAGTCATATTTATGGCAGCGTTAAGGTTTTCTTTATTCTTAAAAATTCCTTCATATGACGTCATCAGCCCAAATATTAAAACGTAACTTTTCATGAGGTTTGGTTTAGGGAGAGACCGCTTCGACCCATTCGGACCATTGCGCAGCCATGGGATGAAGGAAAAGGGGTAAAGTGGGTCAAAATGAACCGCTGACCGGGCAGCCCGCCCCATGAACAAGGCCCTTCCCACGCCAGGCACGAAGCTGCGAGAGGGCCACGCAATGAACGACGCCACCACTCCCGGGGACGGCTCGAGGCCGTCACTGCCCGCTGCCACGGCCACCAAGAACCGCGGTAAACGTCGCGTGACAGGGGATAGAGGATCGGCAGTCGGGAGGATTAAAAGGTGGATCGTAACTTTTCATGAAATTGAGCAATATTTGTGAGAAACAAATGTCATAATCGTGTTCAGCAGCAATTACTTCATATTAAGAACCACAAGCAGCGTACATTTGGGAACTTTTGGGAAGGTGGCAGTGTCCCTTTAAACGAAAACTTAACAAGTTTTTACCATTTGGAGGGGAAAAAAATAACGTGACTTCAATATGGCTTTTGACCTTACAAGGTGAAAATCGTAAAATGTATTTTTTGTATGTTTGCCTCCTCGTAAAAAAGACAAACTTGGTACAAGGAATAATCTCGACATCCTCTAATAATATGCAGAAAAAAGGTGGAGATTTTTCAACTTTTCATGATACCGCCCTTTTAGTATGGAAAGGGAGTGAGACAGAAAATGTCCCGATACTATTTCATTCATCATTTCATTTCATTTATTCAGTATATCACCCACGGGTTGACCCATTGACAGGTAAAGTCATATACATATACGTACAAACACACACGCAAGCACACAATAAATACACACATGTCATTGGTGTCTATCCACAGTAAAACATCGCCATAGAAGCCTAAGGACCCAGAGGTACACGGATGGAGCGGTAGCCGCGGTCGTCAATTTTCGCAAATCCTTGGCGGGCTGATAGGGCAAAAGGAAACTCTAAAAATGTCTTAGCTGTTCATTTCTGCTGTAAGAATCGTTCATTGTTCGCGCATCTCAAACAGAATTTCTTGACAGTTGTCACACGGGCAAAAGGCACCGCAAATAAATCCCGACGTCAAACTGTGCGGGCTGGGACAGCTAAGCCAAACCAGGATCGCAAGGAGATAGAATCAATTTTATGTTTGAAAACACGAGTTACAAAGACCAGGTCGTGCTGGGTACGTCTGGTAGCCAAAGAAGTAAAGGAATGTGCTGAAAGCAAGCTGTTGTATGAGAAAGACTCTGAATTTACGCCTGAATACACTGTCAGCCAAATAAGGAATTTATGTTGTATGCGCTCGATGCGATCCGTATGGGTCTTAGCTGCCCCACTCCA
>VOPJ01008185.1:0-29357 GCA_014673585.1 Semibalanus balanoides
GTTTGTGCCTGTCCTGTGTCTGTGTTTGTGCCTGTATACCTATGCGTCACTTAACCTTTGGATGATACACAAACCAACAACAGAGCGTACAAAAATATATATACTTTTTTGCAAATCACATCATATTAAGTGTCATCCACCAATAAAATGCAACCCTGCATTAAACGATGTGTATGTGTATACGAACCATGCAATGTCCCATACGCTGGTTGGATCCAGGAGGGGGGAGGGGGCAAGGCTAAAAGCCCCCATTCCAGGCCGGACAGGGGCGGCAGTACAATTCCCCCCATATCCGCTTAAACTGGTGATGCAAAATGGGTACTGGCTGCGAAAAATAACGATTTGACGAAAAATTATTATTTTTGCCTCGTTCATGTTTCCTCTATTTGCTCGTTCGTGCTTCCTCCATTTAGTAGCACATTGGTAGGAGTAGGGAAAGTGGCACGTCTGACACTATTTTGATCTGGAGCGATTCACATTCAACGTAGCTTTTGCACAATGGCGATACGCTGACGGATCCATGGGGCGGCAAAGGCATAAGCCCCCCCCCCCAATTTCACGCTCGACAGGGCGGCAATAGAAAATATCCCCCCCAAAGGAAGAACATAATTCCTGTAATAAAAGTAAGAACACGTAATAATTTGGAAAGCTAATAACCGAGTAAGAATTATCCTGCATTGTATCTAAAATAAAGCAAGTTTTCGCAGTTTATAGTACACAAATAACTGGCCATTAGGAGGAAATGTCGCGAAGTAGCCGCCTTGAGTCCCATTTGTGAAGATAACGTACCGGCGTTCATATTGTAGGTATTTGAACGCACTAAACACGGTGAGAAGTGGTATTTTGGGTATATGTAAGGTATACATTTAAAGGAGAGGGAGAGGGGTAGAATTACAACCTACCACCTCACGGTGATATCGGCCCAGGGATATGTTTGTACGGGGTTAACTTCGATGTTTTCTTTCTTTGTTCAGTTCTTCTTGTTTCTCTCTCTTCTTTTTTTTCTTCATACTCAGAGTGGTTTTAAGAGGCAAGGTTGAGGTTCGCGCTGCTTGGGTTGCTGCGCTGTTTGCCGGGTGCGACGGTGTAGATGCTGATAACCCTCCCGGCTCCCGGCGGCGCGCCGTGATGGCAGGGGCTTGCCAGGCGTGAGGAGGTCTGCCACTTCCTCCCCAAACTTGCCATGACAGCGCGTCGCAGGGCGTCTTAAAGGCGTCGGGCCAACGGAGGCAGGAACGCCACCTGCGCCTTCGTCTGCTCCAACTGTCTTCTGTCTTGTGTCTTGTGAAGTCGTCGTCTAGTAGTCGTCCGCCTGCCAGGGCAGCCAGCGGACGAATACCAGAGGTCCCAGGGTCAAGGACCCGGGTGTGACGACCGCCCCGCTCGCCGCCGGCCACCCCGGGCCAGCGGAACCCCGACCACCCCGGGCCAGCGGAACCCCGACCACCCCGGGCCAGCGGAACAGCGCCGTGTCACCCCAGGAGCGGTGCACGCTGGTCGGTTAGGTCAGGTTAGGTCAGGTTAGGTTAGGTTGCACGCCTGGTCGGTTAGGTCAAGGTTTAGGTTAAGGTTGCACGCTGGTCATGTTAGGTCAGGTTAGGTTACAGGTTGCCGCTGGTCAGGATTAGGTCAGGTTAGGCTCGTTAGGTCAGGTTAGGCTCAGGTTAGGTCCGGTTAGGTCAGGTTTAGGTTAAGGTTGCACGCTGGTCGGTTAGGTCAGGTTAGCGTTAGGTTACATGCTGGTGTCGGTTAGTTTAGGTTATGTAGGTTTGTCACGCTGGTCGGTTAGGTCAGGTTAGGTCAGGTTAGGGGTCAGGTTAGGTTAGGTTAGGTTAGGTTAGGTTAGGTTAGGTTAGGGTTTAGGTTAGGTTAGGTTGTAGGGTTAGGTTAGGTTAGGTTAGGTTAGGTTAAGGTTAGGTTTAGGGTTAGGGTTTAGGTTAGGCTTAGGTTAGGTTAGGTTAGGTTAGGTTTAGGTTAGGTTAGGTTAGGTTAGGTTTAGGTTAGGTTAGGGTTAGGTTAGGTTAGGTTAGGTTAGGTTAGGTGGTTAGGTTAGGTTAGGTAAGTGCTAGGTAGGTTAGGTCAGGTCAGGTTAGGCTCAGGTTAGATTAGGTTTACAACGCTGGTCGGTTAGTCAGGTTAGGTCAGGTTAGGTTAGGTTGCACGCTGGTTCAGGTTAGGGGCCGGACACGTCGCTTGCCAATAAAAGCTGCAGCTTTAGCTGCATTTGGGTTGATCAGGCCCGGCAGCATATCTGCAATACACACTGCATTGTGTGGGGTATTTACACTGCATTGTGTGGGGTATTGTGGGGTATTTACACTGCATTGTGTGGGGTATTGTGGGGTATATACACTGCATTGTGTGGGGCTGACTTGATGGTGTTGATTTCCTCCTTGGAGGAGTAGAAGGTCGGCGGAGGCCGGGCAGGGGCGCGCAGGTATCCTGCCCCGACCGCCGTCAACCTGCTACTGATACATTTATACATTTACACTAAATAACATGATATTTTTCACGACTCGACCCCTCCCAGAGGTCAAGGACCCGGAGGCCCACAGCGAAAATAACCCACCCCATATTGGGAGGCTGGATCCGCCAGTGGTCCCATATACAGGTGAATGCATCCAAACCCCCAGCAGGTGCGTGCTTCATGTCACATACTGGTCCCTTCATATCGCCAGAGCACATTGTACAACCATGGCACAACATTGTACATACAACCATGGCACAACGTATGTACATACGCAGGTATATGTTTCAGAAGAAGCCATCGAAATTTAAATTGACGTCAAAAATACTTATATGATCATGGTTATAAGGACACTAATCACTAAATCACCCTTTATGCTTCTGCATATACTGGAACTTTCCCTTGCGGGGTTTTATGCATAGTTTGAATATAAAACAACTCGTGGATACCTGTCGATAGTGGAATCGGGTTTCCACGACAAAAGCGGGCAGTCAGGATCTCAAAAGTGGCCGCCCTACTCCTGCAGTAGAGTTTCGATGGCAATCCAAGCCAGACAAGAGAACTTGCTTCTCTCGACTATTAAGATCGCTTCAGTCTTCAACTTTAGTATTGTAAGTGCGAATATCCGTGAACTCAACCTTCTCAATGGCATACCTCTCCCTTAGGTTGTTCTCACAGGCATCCTGGAGCAGGCGGTGTCTCAGCTCCTGGAACGCACGATCAGCTGCGTCTTTTTCGACTGTTAAAACGAAACGTAAGGCCCAAGCCATGTGGACGGTCAGCGCATACGGTTCCTGTTTTTTTCTCGTCACACTGATAATGTCAGTCAGGTAGTTTTTACCGGTCATTGGCAATGTGAGCGACTGAGAGTAGTTCAGGACGACGGGCGTGCCGCCGGGCAGAGAGAACACGCGGAACTGCTCATCTGGCAGCAGTGTCACCAGCTCGCGACCGTGTAGAGCACACTTGCCATCACTATGGTTCTCAACTAGTGCGCACCGGCCATCAGGTACCAAGAACGTCACAACCCGGGTCTTGTCGCGCTGTGGCGTACCGGTCCCCGTTTCGCGCCTGTACTCTGGCCACTAATCTCTCGCGTCGGACGGCAGCTCCTTGCACCAGAGCCGTTCCTCCAGCGTCAGCAGGTATGGCTTTCCCATCTCTGCACGCACCTCCCCTGTCACGGTGTTCTGCACGTACACACCCTCGTTTCGGCCGAGGGTGATTGCACTGTGTCGTCTCAACACTTCAGCCTCGACAGGAGGCACGACGGCTGCCGGTCCCCGAACCATCCAGCGGTCGCCCAGATTGCGCGACACTGCCGGTGTCACCGTCTCGTCCGTGAAGGCCTCTCGAGCGACGAGTTCAAGGCCTTCGTTCGCCAGAAGGAAACAGATGTCGTGGACCCCGTCCTCAAGCACCTCTCCTGGCTGCAGAAAAAATGACTGCGGGCCCTGCAGAATCTTGCACTGCGGCTTGTCGTCCATCACGGGGATGCAAACGACGCAATACTGACGACTGGTGAGAGTGATAACCTTCAGTACTTCTGCTACCTCCTCCCCGAGTGCAGGGGTGTAGGCACCCTTCTTTTTCAACAGCCACTCGTCGCCCGCCTTGCGGTGTGTGCCCTCATTATCTGTGGTGTCCCAGATGGCACGCAGTCGAAGAGCCGGCACACCAGCCACCACAGGCAGTGGCTGCACACAGCTGGCCAGCGTCTCACCCGGGTAGAGCGGGAACGGCGGCTGGTGCAGGCGCACCTCCCTCTCGCCGTGCCGAAGGCGCACCTGGCCGTTATCGAACACCGCGAGGCCGTCGGCTCGCACCACTGGGCTCTCGACGATGCAGTAGTGTGTCGACGACACGACAACCATCGGCTGTGGTCCGAGAGTCACCCTGTGAGGAGCAGCGCCGAGGCAGGAGGGTCAGCGAGAAACAGAAGCCACCCACATAATTTTATCAGCCTACACATCGTGTGAGTACAGGTAGCACAACAATATTGTCAGAGCATGGAAACAAGTGTTCGTTTATAACTTGCATTAATTAAGCCAATGATAATGATCTTGATACTATGAAAGAAGTGTCCCAAATTCAATTTTTTATTTGGTGACGAAGTGAAAATTTCCAGAAAAAAACATGAATGGAAAATTATGTAGAAAATGGTACAATATGATTTGTTTTCATATGAAAAGCAGGATTTCGATTTTAATCGTAAGTATTTATTTAAATGAATAACAAGTCAATACTACCGCGCTTCGCGATTTCGTCGGCCATTTTCGGCGCGCTACGCGCGCCGAAAAGGACCCGCCGGGCCTCCAGGGGGGAAGGGGTGGCATGACCCCATTGGGCTCCCCTTGGCCACGCCCTTGAGCTGAAGAGCACTTAAAGCGGACACAATTACAGAGATGGGGGATTAATCAGTTATACGTAACGACACCTAGTGGCAAGTATCTAAATACTAGTCCAAAGCCAGTCTATGACCCTAAGGACGCCATCAAGACCATTTATGGGCAATGGGTAGGCAGTCAGCTGTTTGCCGTATATGCGTATTTGCGAATATAAGCGAGTTGGTAAGCTTGGGCCCCGTGACGAGGACCACGACATCACCTGTGGCGACTAGTGAGTCCCCGTTTCAACTCGCCTTTCGTTTTGCTTCAGCGTGTAGCTGCAGGGCCCGGCCACCAGTCGGGTGACTCCGGTGTCCTCGTCCTGCACGTGCAGATAGGTGAACGCCCTTAGCACGTGGCGTTGGCCGAGCCGACTCGGTGGTTGACACTCCGGTGTCGTCAGTGCTGTTATCGGTCGTAGGCGCACTGCGCACCCATCGAGCTTGGCTGGAGCGCCATCTTACCGCCTGTCGGATACGCAACGATACTTACTTAGTGTTCGCTTCATGTGCTGCATCAGAGGTACAGTATGGATTGGGGGGGGGGGGTGACCAAGAGAATCAGGACACATGAGTGGGAATAATCTTGAGTTCCACATTGTCGGAAAATAGAGCATCGAGTGATGACAAGTACGGCGTCCGAAAGGGACAAAGCCACTATGTTTCAATCATAATTGATTTCAGAGTCTGAATCGGAGCCTCCCAAACACTAATCTACTCCGTAGCCCTGACATGCAGCTGGCTTTTGTGTTAGTAATGGCGTCTTCAGATCATTACCAAAAATAAAATCAAATAAGGGAAGGGTTCAACACCATGAAGTCATGCCGGAACATAACTATACAAATACGTTCTGTCCGGAGAGTTTCATTTTGTATCCACACGATCCTGGACTCCACGGATTGAGATTGTTCCTCAAATACCGTGGGTATTTGGTGGACAATGGTATTCGGTGACATGGTAAAATTGATCACAACAACCCGCGCCATACCAGTGCTCGGCGCCACCTTAACCGTGACGGGGGCATCTGCAAACCCTCTCCTAACTCTGCTCCTACCGGGGAGTACGCGAAATCCAAGAACACTATTCGACAGCTCGTCAAAAATCATGTGGAAACTTTTTTGGTTAATTGTTTGGCTTAGATCAATATTGAGATTACCAGAGGACATTAAAGGTCATATTTTTATATCATATGACTTTGCTCTAGAAACCCCTATATACTTGGGAGCTGTGATAGGTACGAACAAACGGACAAGCGCATCTATACAAATGCAATCGCTAAGGTGCTCTCAAATTTTAGCTTAGGCCAACACTTTAGGCTCCCGAGGCCATCATAGACAATCAATCAATCAATCAAGGCCATCAATTTTTGGTTAACACAATTTGGTTATTAACTTTTATGTAATCAAGACAGAGCAATAACGTAAACGTCATCATGTTTGTCTCGTCAAGGCGCTTCGAATCTTACACATTGAAAGTGGTTTAACCCGCGAGTCACTTGGGGGTAGTCCCCTGAGGAATATCTAAAATATCTCACGAAATAATGCAGCTATCAACGCCAAGCGTTTAGTACCTGACCGGGCATCCTTGTACACATTTTGCTGATTTTGTTATCTCTTAAATTTGCCATTTTTTGTAGATATAGTTAAGCTAGTGATGTCACTACACACGATTTTGACACCACAATCAGCTAAAATTTAGGAGTCGTACAATTTTTGTAGTAGAACAAAAAACGGAATCAGATATGTGAGAAGATAGCAAATGTCAAGTGCACAATAGCCGTTTTCACGATGGATTAATTTGCGCGAAATGTTTAAAACATTTTTTAAAATGTTTTATAGTAGCCGTTTTCACGTAGAATTAATTTGCGAACAAAGTTTTAATCCTCGCCCTACGACCGTAGGGCGGGGTTAAAACATTTTCCAAATTAGTTCATCGTGAAAACGGCTACTAGTAGTAGCCGTTTTCACGATGAACTTGTGTTTAACTTGTGTTTAAAAATATTTGAGTAGTAGCCTACTACTCACATATTTTTTAACATTTTAAAATGTTTTAAAACATTTCGCGCAAAATAAGCTATCGTGAAAACGGCTAATATGGCAATCTCGAATTTTTAGAAAAAAAGTTTTTGACCCCAAAATTTCATTTTTTTTAATGACAAAAAATCGAAACTTTTCAAGATATTTGAAAAATCGTAATATATGTAAAATAACTACACATATTCAACTATCATCCCAAATGTCAAAATGATACATCTATTTTTGACTGAGTGATGACATCTAGGGTATGGATTTGGTAACTAATGACGTCAAATTTTGAAATTTCGTTTTTTGGACTTTTTTTACCAGATACAGACAAATGAAGAGCAGCACTGTACATACATCTGAGACAGAACCGGTCCAGAAACATGTATTGGTTTATTGTATTAATCAATTTGAAATTTTGACATTTTTTACATTAATTTGACCTTTACGTGACCTTTAATTTACGTATATTAAGTCAGGTGGTAAAATGAGTACCAATTTCTAGTTCTAAACGTACAATAGTATGTAAAACATGTGTTGCATGATTTTCGTATAATTTGTTTACATAGTGACCTTGTGTGACCTGACCTTTGACATTTTACATTTTGCCAAACAATCCCCATAGCGTCATCCAGAGGTGTAATCATACCTTTGAGAGCACCCTGGGTGATCATGGTTGCAACAAAAAGCGTATTGAATCGAAAAACTATGGCACTATAAAACTCGAAGCGTGCTTAGATTTGGACCTTTGACCTGGCCCCTGTTGAGTCACACTGACCTCAACGGAAACAAAAAAAAATATTTACGCGCATGAAATTCCTAGGCTATCGATTGCCGTTTGATTCAGCGTGATCGTCTTATTGGTTCCGAAGAAACAAGCGGGGCTAAAAAAGCCCCCCAGTGACTCGTGTTACATAAAATACCCCAGTGACTGCCAGTTTAACCTGCGCACCGACGGGGGCGGATATCCGCCCCCAGAGTTTTTTCAGGGGCAGTGGAAAAACGGCGACGCGAAGCGCCGCCAAATTTTGAACAACTGTTTGGGCATCAATTACCCACACTTTCTCAAAGATTTGACCTCCTAACTTTCAAGGTCACGTCGTCAGGTCACATTAAATGACCTGACCTCAAGTCACGTTTTTGAAAGTTTGGCATCATGCCGAAGTCACAGTGGTGAACCAAACTGTTTGAAACTCACATTGTGTGATAAGGAAATATGTATTTACAATTCGTATATCTCGACTTTTTTATACGGGTGACCTGAGGTCATGGCAATTTCGTGACCTCCCATTATAAGTCTATGGGAGAAAATTGAAATGCGAAACAATCGAGCAAGTCTTGCTAAATATTGGTCAGTTTTCATCGATATCACTATTTCGGAGCTAAGCAGAAGAATGCATATTGTAACTTTCTTCCGTGACCTCTTTGAGGTCAAATCCAATGTGCCCAAAGGGCATATGGTTTTTGAACAATAACTCATCTTCTACGGGGGCAGAGTGATAGGGTCTTCACCATTCTGTTTCTCTTATCGACCTTTATCAAGTGGTATACAATTTGACTTGACATGACCGCAGATTAAGGTCAGGTATTTTTTTTGACCAGCTAGGTCAACGATATATGATGCGATGCGCCGTGATGAGAGAAACACATGATGCAAAAACATTGCTCTGGCTTTTATACGTAAATTATAAGCAAAAAACGTTTTCCGTGAAATTAAGCATTTTTACATTTGCTGACCTCTGTAGTCTGAATCATTGACCCTATCTCAAATCTGAGGGTATGTCGCATAAATAGCGTTTCAATGGAATTTCAGTGCTTTTTAGGGAATGCTTCTAGCTATGTTAGTTACTGAGCTAGCCCGAATTATGTAAAGCAATGCTCAATTTACTCGAAAGATGAGTAAATTTTACCTGTGTTGACCTCTGGCGACCTCAATATTAACCTGATCAAGAAATAAACTGTGTATTTTCTCTAGTACTCGTCACTGCCTACCTAACGCCGTTTTCCGATTCTCGCTACGTTGCGCAGTTTTAAAGATCTCTGGGGGGGGCTTCGTTTATGCGCCCCCCGGTCGCGTCGGTTCTAAGTGGCTCAGACCCCCGTCGGTGCGCGGGCTAAGTCAATTTCAAATTTGACCTCGTGTCCAGGGCTGCGGAGTTGACATAATTTTAGCAACTTTGACTCCGACTGACTCCAGCCTAACAAAAATTGACTACAACTCCGACTCCAACTCCGACATATATCCGTTCTCCAGCCGCATGCTAGAAACCTGCAATGCCTTTTATTATATATCTGTTATGCCATCTATCTGCAATGCCATACATTTTCTCCGTTTATATTTATTTTAACCCGCGCCGTGTCGGTGCTCGGCGCCACCTTCTGCGTGCCGCGGGAGCAGGGGCTATTTAGGGGGGGCAGGGGTCACCCGCACTTGGCCCCCCCCCTGGGCGCCGAAGGCGCCCTCATGGACTGAAGGCCCCTCCATGCACCGAAGGCGCCTTCGTTCATGGAAATGCGCCTCACATTCAGTAAAGGCGCCGAAGGCGCCATCGCTTGAGATGTGAGCGCGCTCCGGCTGAATATGAAAGCGCGTTTCACTGAATGGCAGGGCGCGGCCTCCGGTACACCTGAAGGTGCCTTCCCACATTCTTCAAGCTTCCCTCCTTAAATCTTCCAGAGCGCCCTCCCCACATAGCTCCAAAGGCGGACCCTCCAATACACCTCCTACGCTTGCCCACATGCTTTCAAAGGCGCCCTTAGATAAACTTCTGGAGGCGCCTCAAACATACCCAAGGCGCCCCCTACACATCCCAACAAGGTGCCATCGATACCAACATGAAGGCGCCCTCCTACAGTACTCCCAAAGCGCCCCATGCACCTTGAAACGCTCTCCCAAAATTATTTACACTCTGCAGGCTCCAAAGACGCCTCCGATACGTTCTTCCGATGGCGCCCTCCCACAATCCTCAAAGGCGTCCTCGAATACACTTACGGTGTGTTCTCCGGCATACATATACGAGAAGGCGATGACGGCGCCCTCCGATACATCTCTTGAAGACGCCTTCACATACCTCCAAGGCCCTAAGATTGCGATTCACCTCTGAAGGGCTTCTCACTGTAGTCCAAAATCACCTCAGGATACATTAACACCGAGCCCGAGGGCGCGCCTCCCTACGTACTCCAAAGGCGTCGTCGCTGATGTGTAGGCGGCGCCTCCGCTCTCAGAGAGGGTGTCTCTCGAGCTATTTGAGAGGGCGCCCTCGGAGATGTATCTAGGGCGCCTTCGAGACATTTGGAATGCGCGCTTAAGAGTACTTTGGACTCGTGAGGGCGTCTTTCAGGCGGATCCAGGGCCATGCTCCCCCAAAAGGTTTTTGAGACTATGTCTTTGCCCCCTCAAACGGTGGACGTACAGCTGTATAAATTTTTTTGCAAACAGTGCAAAATTACAGACGCCCCACAGTTGAAAACTCGAAAATTTCTCGCCGCTTCGCGGCTGACACAAAAGACGCAATTGTTTAATGATAAATCGGGAAAATGGTTGAAAATGAACGAATTAAGTGTCTGGGCGACTATTTGCTCTGTGTCCAAGCTGACCAAAATGCCAATAGTGGACCAGGCCAGGACCATCTCCCCAAGGCCATTTCGTCCAGGCTCCTCCAGATCCGTAGGGACCATTTATGTGCGGAAGAAACCTTCTGCCTGCTTGCTGTTTTCAAAACTATTTTGCACTGTTACCAATTGTTTGTTTGCAGTTCGCGCATATGTATACAGTTAGTATTTATTCCAAACCTAAGTTATTAAGCACTTACTACCACGGTTCTCGTAATTTAGTACCCGAGGAATATATTTAGTTAAAAAACTACCTTAATTTCAATATTTTTAATCATACCGAAATGTGTAACAGGCATAGGGGTATCTGAGTCTGGTTCCAATATTAAATTGTTGTTTTTTCACGACCCAAATTAAACTTTTTACGGCCACTTCACGGTGTCACATCGGTTCGCCATCGCATAACGAGCCATCGCCATCGTCTTCGTTTCATTGTAACCGGGTTTGAATTGAATGAATGAGCATGTTTAGCTTTTATTCTCTTCATGAGGCAAACTGACTATGTTTCTGGTTTTATCAGGCAAACCCGTAAAAATTTCGCGCCGCTTCGCGGCGCTAATAACAAATACCTATTTTAATATCAGAACCACATTAAACAATTCTGCAAAGCTTACATACACGCGCATGAAAACCCATGGTTACATTTTTGCGTCATTTCAGCCCATCCCTCACTCAAAAATTATCGGCCGACCACCCTTGGTACAGTTGACAATGGGAAATAGCTTCTGCTCTTGGTACTGAAGGCAAATGTCGCAGAACAATACAAAACGTGCAAGCCTTTTCGATAACCAAGGAAGTCGAAAAAACGGAAAAAAAATACCAAAGTAAAGAAATTATAAGAAATCCTTGTGGTTGCAAAATAAAGAGGACAATCCGTGAGAAATTCGAAATTGGGGTAGGTTAGTGTCCGCTAAAAACGGTTTGTCCCCCCAAACCGGCCGGCTGATGCGCCTCTTGACGCCTTTGAAGGTCATTTGGGAGGGACAAGTACTAAATTGGTAAATCATTAGGCACCCTGGGAAATTTATCGGAGCCTGACCCCCCCACGCGCACATTATTTTTCGCTGACGGCGCCCTCATGAGTGTTTTGGCGCCCCTGAGGCTTGGCCCCCCCTTGGCGGATTCTAAAACGCACTGGGCGGGAGGGGGGTGGGGGGGGCGTTGCTGTTGTTAGACACCCCTTCAAACTCGGCTCCTAACCAAGTTTTTGGGAAATTAAAAGTTTGATCTGAAATTTGATCTTTAAGAAGGTCATGACCTGGAAACCTGGAAAACGCACGGACATTATATTTTGACCCAAGGAAACGTTTGAGACCATTTTTAAGCAAATCGGACGGTAACTTTAAGCTCCAGCGCGTTCCCCTTTGTTTGACCTTAAATTTGACCTATAGGTGGTATGGTCAAACGCTATCGGAAAATTGACATATTTTTTATCAGCATGGTCTGTTTGACCTGCACACGAAGTTTTGGGAAAATACAAAGTTTGACCTTAAATTTGATCAGGAAGGTCATGACCTTGAAACCTGATTAACACACTAACGCTAGATTTTGACGCAAGAAATCGTTTGGGACCTTTTTTAAGCAAATTGGACGGTAACTTTGGGCTCCAGCGCGTTCCCCTTCCTTTGACCTTGAGTTTGACCTGAAATGTGAATCGCTTTCGCAATAGGGACTTGATTTTTGGAATCAGCATGGTCTGGTTAACCTGCTTTCAAAGTTTGGGGAAAATCAAAAGTTGACGCTGGAGTTGTGTGATGACGATGACGCTTACGGTAATACTTCAGCAACGCACCTTCCCAATTTGACGTCATTTACACAACCTGAAATTTGAATAATTTTGTGTGAAAATCTTGAGAATACTGGGCCAAATGTGCCCAAAAAATATTAGGCATTATGGGCGAAATCTAGAGATAGCGAAATCTAGAGATTTTTTGGGATAGTCTTGGAGACTTTTGGGCTGTTAACATTAGTTTTGGGAGACCGTTGCTGAAGTATTACCGATTTCCCCCAAATTTGGATCCACGTCCCACTTCTTCGTCCAAGTTGAGGGGGGGTTGAAGCCAAGTTGGAGGGGCGGGGGTTGAAGCCATGTTGGGGGGTGGGGGCTGAAGCCACCCCAACTGAATAGGATCTTACCTACACCCCTGGAACGAAGTCATCTACATCAATAAATATCCATTTTTTTGCATTTTAAGTGAAATTCATCATCAGCTATGATTACATAAGTAGACAGAAAACAGGTTCAGTATCGACACAAAATGTTTGTAAGTGAAACACTGAACTCTATAGAGATGGAAGGCGCATTGGCCGGAAATCTTGTCTAATGAGGGCGGCCATATTGGCACTCACAAAAATAGTCGATGGCCTGTGTTTAAGAATAGGCGGGCGGGCACCTTGGCTGACATTAAACAATATATTGAACGAACTACTGGCCGTAAAGCAATACGACTACCACCACAATGTTCCAAATTGAATGCAGAATGATTCTAGGATTTTTATTTTTTATATTTTTTTGCACGAAAAAAAAATATTTTCGCCTTGAATCATTCTGCATTCGATTTGGAACATTGTGGTGGTGGTCATATTGCTCTACAGCCATTAGTTGGCTCAATATATGGCTAAATGTCAGCCAAGGTGCCCGCCCGCCAGGCCGCCGACTGCTCTTGTGATTACCAATATGGCCGCCGTCATTAGACAACTCGGCCAATGGGGTCGCAGCGGCATAGCCTCCCTGTGAAGTGAAACAAAGGATTAGACAGCTGCAGATGCGCCATATTGAGCACCATAAGGCATAATATCAATGAAAACAACATCGTCACATAAACACCATACATGAAAAAAAACGCAAGTATATTGATCTATAATTATCAATACAAAAGTAGACCAATGACCCAAAGCACGTATATTTTGACTAAAAAAACGCATACACTCACCCAATACTATCACTCCAGCTGTCCTCCCCACGCCAGTATTCTTGCCGTGACAGAATCCAAGGCAACTTAATAACTCCTGGGAATTCCAACTGACCGGCTGCCGGGTGGATCATGCAGGAGGATGACGTCACTGGATACCAAGCTCTGCACTGCAACAGTTTAAGTCATGATAAAATAAGTAGGTACTTACTTTATCCATGGTTGAGCGGAGCAGCGCTTTCTGACCGTGGGGTCCAGCGTGTCTGCCTGTTCTAGGAAGGCAGGTGGAGGAAGCTCGGTGAAGCCGTTGAAGTGCAGGCAACTGTAATTGTAATTGTTCCAGATATCATCGAATGCCATTTTTAGAATCCACCCAACAGATCCCCAAACATCTGGAGAACTATAAAAGCTGGGGGGGGGGAATAATCGAAAGCTCATGCAAAAAGTGATATTGGGTCAATAGCCCAGTGATTTCCTTTAACCCGGCAGTCACTGGGGTATTTTCTGTAACACGAGTCACTGCAGGGTGGGTGGGGTTTAGCTCCCTTGTATCTTAACGGAACTAATCAGATGACCGTGCTAACCAAACGCAATCGATAGCCCGGATAAATCATCGACTAAAATAACTTTTTCCTAGAGTCAGTTGGGGACGGCACAAGTCAGGCAAAGGTCAAAATTTAAGACAAAATCGTATAGCCATATTTTCCCATTCAAACAATTTGTTCAACCATGATCACCAGGCAGGCGATCAAGGGGCCAATCCGGCCATGCCCCCCCCCCAAAGCGAAAAAGGGGTCCAACATATCTTTTGCCCCCCCCAAAGGACATCCAGGAATACCCACATTGTTCAATACGGACTGATACTAATTGGATTAACAGTTGAGTCTGGTACCCCGAGGAAAGAAACAATTTATTAAGTTAAAATAGCTTTGAAGCCAGTCCAAAATCCAGCTATTCGCAATAAAAAACTCGAAAAATTTCGCGCCGCTTCGCGGCATCACACAATTTTCAAATTGCTACACAATTAGGAAATGGAAAAATTAATTTCATTAATGTATGGCAGAGGCTCTCCTTAACGGTAATTCCTGGCCCCAGGGCCATTCATACAATATCAACCCTCGCCTTACCGTTTCCACCTTCGCGTACGGGGGGGGGAGGGCCTAGCAGGATTCCCTGTTAACTTCCAAACCAAGCCATCATGAGCAACGCCGGTAAGAACAGGGTGTGGTTTTATCCAAATCATTGGGGGTGCTAAAATAGTTGAGGTGCCCCATACTGACTACAAAAAGTTATTGCAGGGTAGGGGGGCATTTTTTAAGTGAGTTGGTCGTACAAAATTGCCCATTTTCGTGGTATGCATCACCGTTGCTGCAATTGTAATACTATATAGATGATTCTGTATACATTTATCACTGCTCACTTCTCGCATGTTCTCATACAAACACTAAAATCGATATTTATAAGGATCGTCTATTTAAAGCAGTCGCGATGCATGTTGTTCAGTAGCAGCATGGTGATCATGTGATGGTTCGACACACAAACAAAATGGTTCCATGCACAGAATCGTAAAACTTCTACGTAAAATCAGCGCAAAATAGAAAAAATGATATAGAAGAAAAATAAAAGCACCTTTTTTAGGAAATATTACTTAAACAGCTAACAATGCCTAAGAACGGAACCAAAATCTGATGATGTTTTCAGAAATGTATGATGCTTTTGGAGATTTACCCCCTAAGGCCCCCTTAAACCATATTTGGATCCACCCTTGCAAGTCCTGCCTTTTGACTTTTGGCCTATAGGTCTTAACTTCCAATTTACAATATTTCTCAATTAAATCGACAGCCAGGTCCGAAAATTTCGATGCGTTCGTACCATGGCGGCGCAAGAGAGGGCAGGGGGAGAGCTGACCCCTCCGCACTCAAGAAGGTGGGGAACATTATTCGTTTGATCCCCCCCATTAATTTGGAGAAAATTCCTCCGGAAATTTTTGAAATCCCTTTTCGCCATGAAAACTGTCTAAGGACCCTGAATGTACCCTGGATTCAGCCTGCGGCTCTGGTCGCGTTCCTTTTTTGTTTTCGTCGTCCTGAGGATTATCATGATCGTTGAATACCATCTCCAGTTTGAGGGGCCTCAGTCCAGGTGGTGAAAGGGACCCTCAGTCAGAGTCCTAAGAGGGGCGGCTGCTGACGCTCCAGGGGCCCAATGTGATTGCTTTGTCCATCCATCCGAAAATACGATCGCTGCCACTGGTTCGTTCACGCTAAAACACAGCGGTGATCCCCTAGGGTGGCCGCAGGCCACGGCCCCCCACGCCAGAACGCCAGAGGGCGCCCCACGGCTGTCCTCGCCAGGCACCGCGATGGACAGCTCGTGAGCACTCGGTGCGTCCTATTCTGACTTACAGGCTCAGACCACTTTGGCCCCCTTTCAGATTCAGGGCGATTTGGCGCCCCTGGATTGTTGGAAGGCGCCCCTAAATTGGCCTGCGCCCAGGGGCGCTGGAATCTTCCGAAAGTTGGGGGGGAGGTGGGCCGGAGGCATTCTGAGGCCGATTCTTTCCATGCAACGCCGTAGGCGTAATGTTAAAATCTGACAATGTTGGTAGGCGGCTGCTCCCCGGTTTCGGCGTCCTTGCACAAAAGAGGGGATGGGGAACGAGTCCCCCCAAACATTTCCAAATTTTAACATAAGGCCTATGGACGTTGATGAAAGAATTCAACTTAAAATACCTCCCTCCCGGTCCCCCCTACTTTTGGAAGGTTGGCGCCCGTCTGCTGCCCCCCCAGGGCGGATCCCAGATTTCGGTCAGGGGGGGGCGCAAACAAAAAGTTGCGCCCTCCGGGCGCACCCTACGGGCGCGCCATAGAAAAGGACCTGGTTTCAGGGGCGCGCGCCCCAGCGCCCCTGGATCCGCCTGGACCCCTTCTAAAAATTATGTATCTCTCCCTTGCCCTGACAGATACCTAGTGCATACCATACCCATGACCACGAACAATATCATTTAGATACTTTGCCTTTTCTTGAAGAAGCAGCCTAAATTAGTCTGCTTCTGTCTTTTCATTTTCATCGATAGTCAGCCATCTCGATAAAACGACAAAAATCCCAGTAATCTCAGGGAAAAGAAGTTAGAAACTATCCACGGTTCATTGATACTATCGCATTTCAATTACCGCCACTATGTAGCATACGACTGTGATCTAGACTATTCATAATTCATTGATCGCATAAATGTTTGCATTTTTAATCAGAAATTTTCAATCTAATTTAAGAAGGGTTCAGAAAAAAACATCAAAAATCATGTCATTTTCCAGTTTTACGAAAAATATAAATATATTCATGTTAAGTTGTTATTAAGTTTAATATTGACTTGAATTGGAGTTCAAGTGGCGCATTATCGACATTTGCATTTCTCAATTCTGAACGTGCCACAAACAAATCAACGTCTAATACAAAAACACTGATGACGTCAGAGTATCAATACTTCATCGTGAAGCCTTTATTTGCTATATCCTACGGCTAGCAAGTAACTATCAGATATCCGATTAAGGCCATACATTATCATTTTCTATATATTTTTTAAGTGCTGTACAAAAAATGTTTGAAATAATGTGATATTCCTCTCGGCCTCTAGATTTGTTGATTGTCTCTATTTTAAACAAGAACACACAAATCCATGACCATTTCTAGCTGTAAAACCATGACTCAATATTTAGTCTGAAACCTTCTTCGGAGGTTCGAGTAATCCTCGAGTTATCGGATGGTTGTTCGGATGCGTTGATCGGATGCATGTTAGTTAGTTCAAAGATGTTTTTTGATGTTCAAAGCCATTAATAAGCTTGAATTATATTTGTTTGTCCATGTGTGTGATTGGTTAGGAGACTCATTTTTGAGTTTTGTGTTATGTCCTCGAATGCAGTTCTGGCTTTGATGTTTGTCTTTAAAACATGATACCATGCCAAGTAAGATAGGCGCTACTACTAGGTATTTTAGGCTACTACTATACCATTTTTGCAGACATAATCTAATAATTGATTTGAATTAAATGTTTTTTGTTTCGGTGCGTTTATGTAAGAGTACACCTTGATTTGTGTAATGTAAAAAACTGTGTTGCTATATTGAAGTGTTCCAGTAACTATTTGATACATGTCTATAACATGCTTTGCGGACATTTAATTTCAATGAAATTGAAATGTTGGTTGCCAAGAGCTTAATGTTTGATGTGTGTTGATCACGACTAATTTGTATGATAATATGTATTTAAAAAGTTAAATTTTTAACCATATTATGGAACCGATTCAATCAAAGATGGAATATTGGTCTTAATGTGATTGTTTTGGCTGCTCTGGGTATATTTTCCCTACATATTTACTGAAAACTTAGTATATATTTAACATACAGCTGATTTCTTATTGTGGGTGCTCAGAGAGTATTGGGGGTGCTCACATTCAAACATTGGGGGTGGCTCAAGGCAGCCCCAATGAGCGATAGAAACCACGCCCTGGCTAGCATAATATTGTTAGGCTCCTGGCCAGTGTCCGCCATTATAGCGTCACGCACATCTTCGGCTACTCCTGTTTATAGTGATGATCATTTATGAGTTTTGAAACAAAACAAATGCAAAACAGAATATAAGTAAAAATTCAACTAAAGGGACGTGAATTTTATCGTAACCAATAATCAAAGGAATAGCTTCTTACCGTAATAAAAATATATTTGACATTTCAAAAGAGTAGGCACACTCCCTTTAAGAGAAACGCAAATGGAGGTTGAGAATAATTAATGAATGTTGAAAATGGCGTTGCTGTGGTTTGAACAATCTGTAGAATGCAAAAAAGGTCAATGCAATAACGAAGTATTGTCGCTAGTGCTAAGATCCTCGTGGGTCGTGTAGCGAAGCAAAAACAGTATAAATGAATGAACGGCATTTGACCGCACTACTCTGAAGGTTGTCTTAGTCCAGTTGACCACCTGACCGAAAACTCCCGATGCTTCTTAAGCAACATTACACATCAATTGCTTGGTACATTGATACACCGGTGACCGGTGCTTGCTGTGAAGGCGGCGGCTCTGCCTGAGCGTGTAGACTGTAGATAGACTGACCCGCTAAGCACCTCTGTCGTGCGGCGCAGTGTACCAGTCTATTTCGACTTCATCAGGACGCGTCCGGCAAGTGATTGCGAACATGATGCCGGCCGCCGGCGACACAACGCATCTCATCGGATAAGAACAATCCTATGAGAAATGCATTAGCTTTCAGTTTGAATGTTGCAACCAGGACACATTGGGCCCTTTTGCGCGGTAAAAAGCCGGCTACCAAAAACCATGCCGGCTACCAAAACCTGTGAGCACCTGACGTCACATGACGTCATGTGACGTCACGACCAATCAGAGGCTGGCATTTGCTGGACCCTCGTTGGTAAGGCTGAAGGTGCCAGAGTGAGCCCCCGCGATACAGCTACCTGCAGCTACCTTCACACACAGCTACCTGCACTCTGCAGCTACCTGCACACACAGCTACCTTACCTGCAGCTCAAACAGCGTACCGGCTTATGCGTCGGCCAACTGCGAGCCAAACGGTAATACATTCCTCAGCGCGCCGAGTAATGTCAATCAAGAGGAAAGCAGGAATCAAGAGGAATCAAGAGGAATCAAGAGGAATCAAGAGGAATCAAGAGGAACCAAGAGTATTTGAGGATTCCTCAAATCAAGAGGAATTTCAGGAGCTTATTGCCATAGCGGTCCCACATAGCCGTAAGTCAGTCAATGTCAGCGATTGTTCGCTGCAGGTCCGCACGGAGGGCACTTGTATTCTCCCACGTCCGTGTTAAGACGACGCCTCTCCTAGACGGCGACGTTTGTCCTCAATAATGCGCTGGAGATGGCCCGTTGCAGTGGGTTCGGATCTCGAGGTGCGCTCGTGTTGCAGATGTCTAGAAAGGTGTTAAGTCGCAACAACATATTGGCAGTGGCCTGTGCTTATTCTGGGAGCAGTCA
Source organism: Semibalanus balanoides (assembly GCA_014673585.1). Lineage (NCBI taxonomy): Eukaryota > Metazoa > Arthropoda > Thecostraca > Balanomorpha > Balanidae > Semibalanus > Semibalanus balanoides. The sequence goes on from VOPJ01008185.1 coordinate 19,396, forward strand.
TGTAGAAAAGCCCAACAGAGAAGCATTGTTAGAAATTCTTAAATCGAGCCAGCGGCTCGATTTTTTTATAAGAACGGCCTCGGTCGCTGAAAACTGCTCAGTCGCCAATCCCTGTTATTCTCATATTCCTGGTAAAACTTGTGATCGGTGTTGGGAAACTGCATCAGCGCTTATACCGTAAGTTGACAAAAGCAAAAAAATATATTTAAAAATCGTAACTCCTGGAGTGCCATCCCATCGTGTGCCCTCGGCAGCACATATTCAGTATTTGCAGACCACTCAGACAGTGAGCCAGTCATCACAGGTCCGGCCTGCAGGCGAGTGTTACCGTGTGGTCGGTAAATACTCAGCCGAGGAAGACACTGTTGACGTCCTACTCCTAGAGACTTGTTACGACCTAGTGATTTGTTAGAGAATTCCGGTGCTTAGCTGTGAGGGGCTTGCCAGCAGTGCATATTTAATCCTGACATCATCATCATTGTGTCCTGACATTATCACGATTGACATTATCATCATTCATGCATTTTTACTTTAAAGATGGAATTATTGAACTGGGACATCTTGAAAGCTAACAGATGCCTTTATATATACAACTACAAGTAGCCGTTTTCACGATTGCGCTGAAAATATTCTGAATCTTTTCTGAAATGTTGCAAAATGTTTTGATATACAAGTTTTAGTAGTATATGATATGATCCAATAAATAAATTATCTACTAATATAGGCGATATTATCGCTATTCAATAGATATCGAAACATGAAATTGAGCTCATAACAAGTTTATGATACAAAATTGTTTTTTTAAGAACATATGCGTCTAGAGTCCATTCGTTCAGTTAAGCATGTCATCATACTACTAAATCTGGCAGCCTCATGGATCACAGACTGGTCTGAACATTGCGCAATGATGTGCTATACTAGAATCGATTCGCTAGTCCATTGCATTAGGCAAGTCCAGCATGTGTCAATTACGGGGAGTCAATATGGCGACCAATAGCGGCCCACGCCACAGAATGTTACTGAATCATTCTGAATCATTTGAAAAGATTCCGTCAGTGGAGACCTGGCATCACAATTAACATATTATAATTATCTTGCTAATTACCACCAAACCGCTATTTTGTAACATGTCATATTCTTACCAGCATATTACAAAATTCTGCGGACATTTCAAGAGAAAAATCGCATTTAAAAGTTGTGTAGTTAAGAGATGGATCATCGAAACTTTTCAAAACATTTTAAAATGTTTTAAAAAGTTTCGCACAATAATCCATCGTGAAAACAGCTTGTGTCATCTTCCAAAGATAAGAAGCATAACGCATAACATAACATAAGTAGCATAACGAGTCACCAACAATAGGTCAGGAAGAGTTTCTTTATAATTGCGAACAAAAATGTGATGCAAAATGTGAACAAAATAATTATCTGTAAATAGCATAGAACTAAGCTTAAGTAAAACTGTTGTTATGCCATCCCAAATATCAGAATATCAATCGTACAGTTCAGTTTTTCACAGTCACACCAGGCTCACCTATATCCTTAAGCCGGTCACTTTGATCTGAAACACATCCAGAAAACCCATTCAAGATCAAATCATTGGCTGTCAACCAGTGGCCGACTGAATCTTAGCAGTCGGGCCGCGCCCCGCCCGGCCTGCCTTCAGGAGCGCCTTATAAGCCCCCAATATTGCTGGAGCGCTGATGCCTGCACTCACGAGCGGCGCAGAGGCGGTTCTGACGACAGCGAGAGGCGGCTCTGACGACAGCGACCGAGACCTCCATTCAGCTGCAGATGCCATATTTTGAGAAATTGGTGGCTCAGCACAAGTCTGTCCAATATTTGACGCGATCGGTGACGAAGGAGGAATTCTTTTGACTGGTGTCGGCGTCATAGGGGTGCAGTCGTGTGATGAAGGTCGGCGTTATAGGGGTGCATAGGGGTGCAGTCGTGTGATGAAGGTCGGCGTTATAGGGGTGCAGTCGTGTGATGAAGGTCGTGCAGTGAGCGCGACACAATGACGAGAGTATGCTATCACAGACTGAGGTAATATTCGTACGTAAAATGCAGTCCTGAAAGGAGCAAGCTCAACACAATGGTGATTTTCCGACTTTGTTCGACACACTCAAGTGTTTACCTCGACACCACAGGGTAGCATGCCGCTGCGACCCATTGGCGAGTGTCTTAATGACGGGCGGCCATGCAGGTACTCACAAGAGCAGTCGGGCGCCTGTTTAAAGGAAGGCGGGCGGCACCCAGGCTGACATTTTAGAATATATTGAAGAACTACTGGTGGTAGCGCAAAAGGCTACCACCACAATGTTCCAAATGAATTAATAATAATTCTAGGTAAAAATATTTTTTTTTCGTGCAAAAAAAAAATAAAAAAATGAAAAGTCTAAATCATTCTTGCATTCAATTGGAACATTTGTGGTGTAGTCATATTTCTCTACGACTTAGTAGTTCGCTCAAATATATTGTAAATGTCATCCTGGTGCCCGCCCGCCGATCCTTTAAACACCAAGGCCGCCGACTGCTCTTGTGATCACCAATATGGCCGCCGTCATTAGACCAAGTATCGCCGGCCAATGCGCCTTCCATCTCTATAGAGTTCAGTGCTCACACACTCGGAAGTGTTCTAGCCAGTTGGCGCCCGAATCAATCCAGCTCCCCCCCCCTCCCTACCTATCACCCAAGAGATACATCGACACCACCCGGACACCGACCCGACACCGACCGACACGACCCGACACCGACCCGATCACCGACACCGACACCGACCCCGACACCGACCGACCACCGACCGAACCGACCCGACACCGACCCACACCGACCCGACACAGACGACCACCGACCCGACCACCGACCCGCATTACCGACCCGACACCGACCCGACACCGACCGACACCGACGATTACGACCCACACCGACCCGACACCGACCCGACACCGACCCCGATACCGACCCGACACCGACCCGATACCGACCCGCACCGACCCGACACCGACCGACACCGACCCGATACCGACCCGACCACCGACCCGATACCGACCCGACACCGGACCCGACACCGACCTGACACCGACCCGACACCGACCGACACCAACCCGATTACCGACCCGACACCGACCGACACCGGCCCGACACCGGCCCGACACCGACCCGACACCGACCCGACACCGACCCGACACCGACCCGAACACCACCGACACCCGACCGACACGGAACCACCGACCCACACCGACCCGACACCGACACACCGACGCCGACACCGACACGACACCGACCCGACACCGACCCGACACCGACCCGACACCGGACCCGACACAGACCCACAACCACCCGACACCACCCGACACCGGCCCGACACAGACCCGACCCGACCCGACACAACCGACACGACCCGATACCGACCCGACACCGGCCCGACACCGACCCGACACCGACCCGACCAGCCTGACTCGATGGCTGTGCATTGTAGGTGTCATTGTATGTCACCACTCACCAGCAGTTCGACTAGTCCCTGGGGTCGCCACTCGCCACCAAATGAGAACTGATTCCCTGAATTAAGTATAATGCCTCAGCTTTCCGCTCTGTTGCGAGGAAATGAGTGACCTTCTTTGTTAAGAGCAGCAGCGAACTGTGATGAGGTAGATGGTCTGCGCTCCCATTTTGATGATAGTTTTTGAATTACTTCAATAATACGTGACCCGGCGATTCTATTGCTAGCATATTACATTCCACTGCGGATACCATTCGCTTTTAAAACCATTCCAATTAATCTGATATAAGCCCAGTACATTCATTTGTTGATTTCTGGGATTATTCTGATGGTGATGATGTCATTAATTAATGACTCGTGTTGTTTGCATCATTTTTGACCTTGTGTGCCTTTGGTGCTAACCTTTGACTGGTCTCGACTTGATGTGATGATTTCCTGGTCTGAACCGCACAATCAACATTGCATTCTGGTTAGCCATACAGCATCTTTATCGTCGAATTCCAGTGACCTTGTGTCGTCTTGCACTGCCCGTGCGGTGTGCAGTGAACTTGTGGCCCTGCTGTTACCTTGGCCTGGCAATGACAGCTCGTCTCTCTTGTCTCCGGCAGATGGCGTCGGAGATGATGGAGCAGAATCTGACGGATGACGACAGCAACATGACGACACTAGCGCCTGAATACTGCGGCGCCGGCATGGCCGCCTTCTCCCTCGGCTACCGCACGGTGCACGGCTACCTCGCGCTCGGCGTCTGCATCTTCGGCCTGACCACCAACATCCTTAGCATCGTCGTGCTGACGCGCAAGACGATGGTGTCGCCGACGAACGCGATCCTAGCCGGCCTGGCCATCGCCGACATCATGGTGATGGTTATATACGTGCCCTTCTTGCTCAACTACTACCTGCAGGCGTTCGGCAGGGACAACTTCAGCTACGGCTGGGCCGTCTTCATGCTGACGTTCGTGCACGTGACGCAGGTGTTCCACACCGTCTCCATCTGGCTGACGGTGGTGCTGGCCGTGTGGCGCTACATCGCCATCGGACACCCGTCGCTGAACCGCGAGTGGTGCTCCATGAAGAACACCTCGGTGGCGATCGTGTCGGCCTACATCGTGTGCCCGATCCTCTGCATCCCCAGCTACCTGACGTTCGCCATCTCGCCTCAGGGAAACTCCACAGACCGCTTCGTGGTCGGCTTCAGCGACCTGAGCCAGTACAACGACAAGTTCCTCGAGAAGTTCAACTTCTGGATGTACAGCGTGCACGTCAAGCTGCTGCCGTGTGTCATCCTCACCATCTTCAGCTGCTGCCTCATCCACGAGCTGGTGAAGGCGCGCAAGCGAAAGGTGGCGCTGCTGCGCAAGATGAGCTCCGGCCAGAGCAAGCAATCGGGCGCCGAGAATCAGGCGGTGCGCACCACGCGCATGCTGCTCGCTATCCTCCTGCTCTTCCTGCTGACCGAGTTTCCGCAGGGCATCCTCTCGCTCATGTGCGGCATCCTCGGCAAGAATTTCCTCGTGCAGTGCTACAACATGCTCGGTGACCTGATGGACATCCTGGCGCTCATCAACTCCTCGATGAACTTCATCTTTTACTGCTCCATGTCGTCGCAGTTCCGCTCCACGTTCCAGCAGCTCTTCATGACCAGCAGATGGATGCCGGTGCCGTTGAAGCCGCCGTCAACCGCCGAACAGACCGAGTGCACCCGGCTGTAGGGGCGGTGCACGGGCGTGGCTCCGGGTCGGACCTATAGGCTCGAGCCGCTGGGGGACTGATATTGTGTGGTCAGTTGGTCGCACGGACAGTATGCCAAATGATGCTGGTGGTTTATGAGCGAATACCACTAAGAGGTACCTCTTAGTGGTATTCGCTCATAAACCACCAGCATCATTTGGCATACACACCTAGGTGTGTTAGTCGATCTGGGTTTGTTTGAGAGGTGTGGGGTTGGAAGAGATGCACGAGCGCGCTGATTTGTGATGTCACTCGGTGCCGTCATTCTTCGCCCACGTGAACTCTGAACATTCACAAACCACCCGCAGAGGTGCTCCGTTTGACAACGGCAGAACGGCACGCCTCTGAAGCAGATGAGTCACTTGCTCACTCCGCGCAGACTCCGAACGTGCTCGTTGAGGGATCTTCTCGCTGAATGTGCCCCACTTCTGAAGCGAACATTTGTGTGCGGAAAACAGAAGCAGTCCGCAAACTGTGGTGTTCAGGACCGCTGCGAACGTCCAACCTCCATTGCCGTTCCCAAGCGCGTGTTGTAGACCTGTGCGGTGTCCAATCGCTTCCGAGTGATTCGCGGTACGTTACGTCTTCTGTAACGCCGCGGCGTCCTGTCCGAACGGTATGTCGATTCTGAACTGTGCTCATGTTCGGTCAGTGTGACGCGTCGCGTGCTCATGTCCGGTCGGTGTGACGCGTCGCGTGCTCATGTTCGGTCGGTGTGACGTACTGCGCCAGGCTCGCACGCTGCTCGCCCTGTTCGTTCTCCGTGACGCCGGTGGACGCATGCAATGGCGCCTCCTTCATGATGAGCCCATGTGAGGATCGATTGCATACGGCCACAGTCTGTCCGACGCTTCTCCGCTTGTCCGCCGAGGCGCTTCGCTGCCGAGGCGCTTCGCTGCCGAGGTGTTTCGCTGCCGAGGCGCTTCGCTGCCGAGACGCTTCGCTGCTGAGGCGTCACTGCCTCTCAGCCAGGCTGCGTGGGCGGGCTGGGGCGCTGCGTCCACGCGGTATCTCCAAATCCACCCGCCTTCCGGCTCCTCAGGAAGCCGCTGTGTCACAGGCGGAGTAAGGCGCCTGTGAAGCAGTGTCAGCCTGGCCTAACAGTGGGCTGATATTTGACGTCATACTGACGTCACACCCTAGTCCGGACTGGAGCCAACCGTGAAGCAGTGTCCGCCTGGTGTACTAATGGGCTGGTCGTTGACGTCATACTGACGTCACGTCACAGCTGGGCCTGAGTAGACGGCGACGAAATGGCACATTGTGTGTAAATGGCACCATTCCTCTGAGGTTGATTATAGCCTCGAGCGGCGCAAGCGGTGAATGTTTGCGATATGGTCTATAGCTTTAAACATTTATCGGTGGTTCTACGTCATAGGGCTTATAATTGCATGTTCTCGACGGCGCTTAGTTTTCGGAAAGCCATATCTTTACGGGCTTAAGCAGTCATCGAGTATGATCATTCATTAGTCGACATTCATTTATCTTATCAGAGAAGATAGAGGTACTATCGGAGAGCGAATTTTTACATTATATATTGTCATGCTGTTAATCTTTAAATAACGTTTTATCGAGAATGCGACCCGCACTGGGTGCATTCTCGTTGTTCTTAAATTGAAGCTTAGCCCAAACTATCATATTCGGCAAAATGATAGGACAATTTTTCGAAACTATCTTGCATTAGAATGCTCAGAACACCGTTTTTCGCTGCTGTTCACGTAGAGCATCTCTGCCTTCGTTTTGTTTTTGTTTGGTAGAGAAATGACAGTCAATCACTTAGCACACAAACAAAGGCACAAACAAAACAAATATTGGGATATTTCGGGATGTCCAGATGCCTGGTGGATGTCCCACTCGGATGTATCTCAGGCGAACTCGGCTCTAACGTGTTTGTTTGTTGATGTGAATCTGATTGTGATAAGCTGTGTATGCTAGAAAGACAGTGAGAGTGATAGCGAATGGGAAACCTCACAATTATTTTTGCAGTGTCTGGAAGTGTGGCTAGGCTATGCAAAATAATATTTGCCATGGTGTGGATAGCTGGCTCACCTGTTAACCAGGTATAGATGCTTATCGGCGATGGTGTCAAAACCACTCGAAATTAGCCAGAATTTACCTCTCGGTGCTATTCATCGGTGAGCGATTAGTCTATAACCAGCACGATACCGTTAAAATAACGACGTCATTATGTTTGCGCATTGTGTTGTGCTATATTAAAATCATAACATCAAAATACTAGGAGCATACATTAAAAGTGAACAAAATTTGAAATATTTTCCGATGTGCCGAGGTCAGTGCATGTTTCTTCCTTCCGCAGTGTGCAGTAATATGTGTTCGTTTTAAGGCATAATTGGATGTCAAGATAAAGGCATTGAACATTCAAAAAGCCACATTCTAGTTGAAAAGCCACATCCTAGTTGTACAAAGAGAATTATGTATTGTTATAGCACTGGTGTTGAAACCTATCACTGAATTATAATCGTGCTTGAAGTGTCCAGCTAATACGAGTGAGCATATAAGTGATGAAACGTACTTCATTAAAACATTCTGTTGCATGTTGTTCTGATGCGAGTGCATGCTACTAATCAAATACGGTTGTACATTACCCAGATGTGAGCTTACAGTGCTGCAGCTCCAATGGTATTTGTTAACTTGTCACTCTGCAAAGTTACACGTGCTCCTGGCTCGCGCGATGTGTTCCCGCTCTGCGAAGCACCAAATGGCGCTTGTTTCTGTTTTGTTTCGATGCTTTATGTGTCTAATAAATCTTAGGACTATTCTGACTCTTTTGCTGCTGTATAGACATACCTGAACAAGATCCACATCGCCCCCTGGCGTCACCTGCAGGCTGCAACACTGAAAGTGACCGTTCCTTATCAAACCTCGGACTTCGGAGAGCTGGTAGTGGAAGATTTAAAGACGCTTCAACACTTCAATGGACTTTTTCCGATCCCTCGAGCGTACGTCTAATTAATTACTCATGCTTGATAGCTTAAAATAGCTAGTTCAAATGTTCAATCTAATTTAGCTGGAAATTGTGTTATCTTTCCACTTTGTATGTCTATTCAAATTAAAGGTAATACTTTGGGCGAACTTTTGTCAGTAAGCACATTTTCCTATTCGCACTCATCATTTTCTTCATTACAAAATGAGCTCAAGGCAAATGTTAGCAGCCCATTTAGCAAATCTTGATGAGCTCTGCATCCAGTGCTCGTTTAAAGATTTACACAAGACAAACGTCATATTTAAATGCGCAAGGCATATTAAGTGGCGGTAGTCACAGACTCACAGTGATGTGTATTATTTCATTTTATAACGCATTGAATTTGTCCCGAGTTCACCATGGTCAGCGGTCACCAGCGTCCAGCCATGCTAGTAATCCCAACTGAAACTCAGCGCATATTGTCAATATCTGCAGCAGAGAAAATGCCCCACATATCGTGACCACAAAGAACTCTATCAATTTGCATTGCTTTATTGGACTACAACTCGCTATATATAAATATAGTAAGGCACCGTAGTTGGCGATGAACGAGCGAGCACGAAGGAAATGTATGGTGAGTTTCAACTCGATCGGGCAAGTAGCTTCTGACATTCAAAAAGGGTTCGCACGTGCGCACGTGCAGAGGCTTCCGCCCCTGACTTGTGGGAAAGTGGCGGCTGAGAGGTCTCTAACCACACACCAAATTTGAACGCAATCCGCTCAACCGTTCCTTAGATATATAATAGGGGTGTGCACACACAGAAACACTTTTTAGAACTTTAGCTAAATTATCTTCCATGAGAAGTCTGAGAAGTCCATGAGAGTCTGCACGGTCCCTCCATTTCCGCAGACTTTTCAGTGGATGGTCTTGCCTGAGAAGTATAACATTATATCGATGTTGGTATTTGGGTCTCCGAGACTATCAGGCAGTCTACACATTCTCAAGTTTTTCCCACATTCTCAAAACTTTTCCTGACGCGAGGATTGAACCGCCGGCATTTTTTTGCTGTCAGCTGTTGAGAACCTTTGGAGAATCTCTACATCGGTCCTCGCTGTGAGAACCTTGATATCTCTAAATGGTCTTTACAAGTGACCGGCTCTCACTGAGAGGGCGTTTGTCATCACATCCCGCGCGCCGTCATGTTTATGTTTATTTCTCGGCCGTTTGTTTCGTCTATCAATGGCCTCTCGACTATTGATTCACTCGATCGTGCTACGCCGCTCAAGAATCACTCATCATCATCTTTACTTACATTCACTCGTCTTTGTTATCACTCTTTGTTCCGTTCACTCATCATTATCGATTTGCTTCTTTATTTATTAATATATATGCTGTTTTTTTTTTATTCAGTAGAGCGGAGCCTACCTTGTTATAGAGCCTTGAAAATTTCGGTAGAGCGGGCCTACCCATCTGTTGCCCGTGTTTTTCTCTCCCTCTGCCATTCGTCGATTCTGCACGACTCATTTTCAATCCGAATCGTAAATTTTTGGATTACTTTTCGGTCACGCTCACCCACGATGGTGGAAGCGTCCTAATCGCAAGAAGAAAGGTGATACAGACTCTGACTTGGATTCTGAACTAGGCTTCTGACATTGATTGCCCCTCACTGACTGCCGAAGGAGAAAAGATGGACCACTCTAAGTCCACTTCTCACGCTGATCAACATCGCATGAAAACCGGATACGCTACCTCTGGATCTGAAACGGTCGCCGACCACCGCTCGCCTTCGACAGGTAACCTCTCCTCTC
>VOPJ01008186.1:0-29363 GCA_014673585.1 Semibalanus balanoides
CGGTGAGTTGGCTGGCCACGTGTACTGTACTCTAGGCATGAACTACGGTGAGTTGGCTGGCCACGTGTACTGCACTCCCGGCATGAAATACGGTGAGTTGGCTGACCACGAGAACCATCAGGACAGACAAGAATTCACGGCTAAATTTAATTCATTAAATATAAGAAGACTGAACAGCTGAGTGACAAAACAGAGTGGATGACACACATCTGTCTCCGGCCGGCAGAGTACGTGGTTGGCAGCGACCAGGGCTGGTCGGATCTGAAGAGCTTCACGGCCATGCCGTCCGGTAGCGACTGGAGCCCGCGTCTGGCCGTGTTCGGAGATATGGGATTGGAGAACGCCCGCTCCCTGGAGAGGTAGGTGGTAGGAAGGTGGTATACGGACGGCACACAATATAGGAAGGTGGCATACGGACGGCACACAATACCGGTTAACGGCTTATACGACCAATTCAAACGCGGGAAAATAGGAAATATTAGGAAACGCAGAGCAGAACAATATTTCGCATTTTCATCTATAAAAAAATGCAGAAGGAATACATCTTAAATAATTGTTAAATTAATTTGATGTGAATAGTCTAACCTATTTTTCCATAAGAAATTCAATCATCCAATCTCCATTAGCAGTGCACTGATTCTTGTTGGTGAACCCGGCACAAACTTGCAAATTGAATTACGTGCCAACAATGTAAATTAGTTTGTTTATGAACTAGGATAACCTTTCCTAGTATGCACAATAAATGACATTAACTTTCCGTTTCAACATAATGTAAATAAACTACGACAGCCCGTTCGATGTAGCTTCGAAACACTGCTACCGCAAGACACTTGCACCAACTTGATGTACTGTAATTATATAGATTGTTGTTTAGCTGGGACGGGCCGACGGCTGCATGTTATCAGATAAATATATATATACATTATATATATAAATATATACATTATATATAAATATATACATTATATATACATAAATATATACATTATGTATATTATACAATCACCAGCTTGTTTATATTTAAACGGGAGCTTTCGAAAGGCTGTCCGGCCTCCTTCTTCAGCCTTGGTAAAACACATAAAACAGACACAAAAACAAAAACTGTTTTTGTGTCTGTTTTATGTGTTTTACCAAGGCTAAAGATGGAGGCCGGACAGCCTTCGAAAGCTCCCGTTTGAATATAAACAAGCTGGAGATTGAATATATTGATCTGATAACTTGATGTGCTGTGCCGCGCAGACTGCAGCTCGACACAGAGATGGACATGTACGACGCCGTGCTGCACATCGGAGACTTCGCCTACGACCTCCACGATGATGACGGCAAGGTGGGGGACGAGTTCCTGCGCATGATGGAGCCCGTCACAGCCCACGTGCCCTACATGGTAGCCGCCGGCAACCACGAGAAACACCAGTGAGCACAGGGGCGGCCGCTCGAGTGTGAGCAGCCTCAGTTACATTGCGCGAAACGTGCGGCTGCTGCAGTTCGTGTCGTCGCAATGGGTGGATGCAGGATGGTGGAGGTGTCGCTTCTCTTACGACAAAGATCACTGCTAAATTGGGAACGATTGCAGCTATCCTTCTACTTAAAAGCATACGCTGGTCCTACACAAGGGAAGCTAGCATTTAGATACGGCAATGATTTATCACAAACCACATGAGCGCGAGAATGTCCTGTTTGCAGAAACTTCTCCGAGTACAAAGCACGGTTCACGATGCCCGGTGACGCGGAGAACATGTTCTACACGATGGAGATGGGGCCTGTTCAGCTGGTGGCCATCAGCTCAGAGTTCTACTACTATCTCGAGTACGGCACACACATGGCCATCAACCAGTACAACTGGCTGGAGAACGTGCTCAGGGTAAGACACCGACTCGTCTTGTTAAACGGTCCAACAGCTGTGGTTGCAGTTGACTGAGTTGTTTCAAAGACGTGATAAAAGTAACTTCGGGAAGCCACTTATTTCTCGAGTGGATAAAATAAATCAGTGGTTAAATCTGCTTTAAAGATGGCAGATGTTATCGCGGGAAGAAGGGAAGATAAACTCAGACATCGTTTGCTGTGTATTTTAAGTACAGTGTAAGCGCTAAGGAAACAAGTGACAAAAATCCTTTCATTGATGTTTGTGAGAGTGACTTCACTGTTCGATCCATGAGATGCCAGTCGATATCACGAGTGGTACCTACATACCAATACCTTCATTCCAAGATCATTGCATTGTGCTCTAACTAAACATCATTATTTATTCATTTTGATTAGTCTTCAACCATCCGAACCCATGTTCAACCATGATTTATGTTGCCGAACGCACTGCTGCCAGGAGGCTAACACACCTGAGAGCCGCGCGCTGCGTCCCCTGGCTGGTGGTGTACGGACACAGGCCCATGTACTGCTCCGACTTCGATGACGTCAACGACTGCATGAGCACGAGCCGACCTGCTGCGGGTCGGCATCCCTGACGAGGGAATGTGAGCAAGTAGACGATGACATATTATAAATTAAGGAAGAGGATATGTGGGGGATTCGGGCGGAGAGGGAGGGTATATTATGACTACTGGCTTGAGAAGATGATACGCCTATGAGCGGTAGCAATACTTTATGTGAGGGAAGGGCATATGGAAAACCACTAGCGGAAAGGCATAAGGGGAGAAGAGAAAAGGGCAAGGGAAGAGAAAGGGGAGAGAAAGGAGGAGAGATGTCTCTAGATTTCGATAACATTCCATGTTTACTGGTAAGATTAAGTGTGCATACACCTCCGTTTATTTAAACTTGTTGTGACCGACACCACGCTTGTCCTTGCACTTTGCAGCCCCGGTGTGGAGCCTCTTCTGATGGAGTACGGCGTGGACCTGGCGATGTGGGGACACGTCCACGCCTACGAGCGGCTCTGGCCCGTCTTCGGTACCCTGGTGTTTAACGGTACCGCGGACGAGCCGTACACGAACCCCGGCGCTCCGGTGCACTTCATCACGGGCTCCTCGGTATGTGCCACTGCAACTTCAGCTGTCCCATGCCGCCCGTTCTCGGAGAGCTGGTCCGTAAGAACTGCATGAACCGATACCCTGGCCAAGTGTAGACAACCACTATGTTAACATAGTGTTTCGATAATTCACGCAAGCAAGCTACGTGTTCCTAAAATATTTCTCGATGGACGCTTATGTTTGTTGTCCTCATTTCGTGTGTTTCAATGTCATATGTGAGACAGTGAGACTACATATCTCCTCTCTTGCGGGTATGACCTCTTTAAACAGCGAACGAGGGACACTTCCATCAGAATACCTACTGAAAAAAGCTCCATAATGTCGCTGAATTCCATGTCGGGTCAATTTTTCTGATCATAGGGTGCCACAAAACATGCGGGCTATCCGACGGAGACGCCGAGGGACTTCTCCGCGTACCGCTCCATCGAGTACGGCTTCACCCGCCTCACCTTCCACAACACCACCCACCTCAACATCGAGCAGGTGTCAGAGGACCAGGTGAGGTCATCTTCCGCAACACCACCCACCTCAACATCGAGCAGGTGTCAGAGGACCAGGTGAGGCCACTGCGTTCCACAAACACACCATCCTCAACATAGAGCAGGTTCGAGGTCCCAGGTGAGGTCCCTTCCAACAACATCCACCCACCTCAACATCGAGCAGGTGTCAGAGGACCAGGTGAGGTCACCTTCCGCAACACCTCCCACCTCAACATCGAACAGGTGTCAGAGGACCAGGTGAGGTCACCTTCCGTAACACCTCCCAACTCAACATCGAGCAGTGTCAAAGGACCAAAGGTGAGAATCATGCTTCTACAGCACCACGCCACCTCAACATCGAGCAGGTGTCAGGGACCAGGTGGAGGTCACCTTTCACAACACTGTACGGGGATATCTTTGAGCGACCACCCATCCTCAACATAGAGCAGGTGTCAGGGGAGCAGGTGAGTCACCTTCCGCAACCACTCCACCATCAACGATCGAGAGGTGTCAAGGACCAGGTGAGAATCATCTTCTACAGCACCAACCCACCTCAACATCGGAGTCAGGTGTCAGAGGTGACCAGGTGAGGTCATCTTCCGCAACACCACCCACCTCAACATCGAGCAGGTGTCAGAGGACCAGGTGAGGCCACCTTCCACAACACCACCCACCTCAACATAGAGCAGGTGTCAGAGGACCAGGTGAGGTCACCTTCCACAACACCACCCACCACAACATAGAGCAGGTGTCAAAGGAGACGCAGGTGAGGTCAACCTTCACAACACCACCGCACCTCAACATAGAGCAGGTGGTCAGAGGACCAGGTGGAGGTCAACCTTCACAACACGCCACCCCACTCAACATAAGAGCAGTGTCAGAGAACCAGGTGAGGTCATCTTCCACAACACCACCCACCTCAACATAGAGCAGGTGTCAGAGGACCAGGTGAGATCACCTTCCACAGCATCACCCACCTCTGCATGGAGTAGGTGTCAGAGGACCAGGTGAGGTCACCTTCCACAACACCACCCACCACAACATAGAGCAGGTGTCAGAGGACCAGTGAGGTCAATCTTCCACACACGCACCAACATCAGCATAGAGCAGGTTCAGAGACAGGTGGGGTCACCCTTCCACAAGCACCACCGCACCCCTGAGCGTTGAGCATGGGAGCAGTAAGGTACCCTCCACAATAGCACCCACCTCAGTATGGAGCACCACGAGCATATTCTACGGGTAGATATCTGTAAAAGTCATCGCGCTTATTAACGAGACGTTTCATTGTTATGGTTTAGATTAGACCGACGAATCATTACTGTTGTCAAATAGGCTAGTGTCTACACTTCACAGATACGGCAAACTGAGTGTTCCGATGCTAAGCCGATGCCATATGTATTTACAGGGTGGAGCGATCATCGATTCAACTTGGTTGAAGAAGACTGTACATGCGCCGTACACCGACCGCTGAACAGGGCTATGTCAAGCTCTAGCACATCGGTTGCACAGTCTGCAGCGTTGTTCGGCATTTGTTTTGTTATTTTCTACGGCTGCGCAATCTGAAATTTGTTCACGCAAAATGTAGTGACGAGAATTGGAGCATGTATCGTCTGTTTTCGCTGCTGCGTTGCCGTTCAATAAAGAGCTGCGATATGGATATTGTTCGACTTGCAGCACAAACAGCTCGATTAAAAGACAAATGAAATAAATACATTAATCATATTGGCACACTATGCATTGGTAGGGTCTGCCCTCCGCAGAGAATTGCCTCCTTTTGTATAGAGGGGCCACCTTCCTGTACAGAGGGGCCTCCTTTCTTTACAGAGGGTCCTCCTTTCTTTACAAGAGGGCCTCCTTTCTGTAAAAAGTCATTATTTTTGTACAGAGAGACTGCTTTCTGTACAGAGGGCCTGTGTAACAACTTTCTCTGTCTTCTTGTTGTTATCGGCCGGTAATAGTATTTTTGGACACCACGTTGTGTATTTGAAAACCACTACAGTTCGTAAATTTAATCGTTACCAAAATGATGTCTTGAAGCAAAGACTGAATCACAATGTCTAAGACGACTAGCTTCTGTCGCACTCTTAGACGAATGGCGCACGACGGTGGCCAGACATGATCCGTCGTCGTCGCCTCTCCAGATTAACTGCCGATACATTGCCATACAGCGGCCGAGCTGCCGGCCGGTCAGACTTCACGCAGGCGCAGTAAATACAGGGTTACGCCCCCAAGCGGGCATCTCTCATGAAGCAATACCGACGTCACGGAGGACAAATCAGGTGTGGAAATGCCACACCGTTACAGCCTCCTCCCTGCACGGTGGGCCTCTCCTCCACAGAGGAGGGCCTGCCTGCCGTACAGAGGGACTCCTTTCTGTACAGAGGGCCTCCTCCCTGCACGGTGGACTCCTTTCGTACAGAGGGCCTCCTCCTGCACAGTGGGACTCCCCTCCACAGAGCGGGGCCTGCCTGCCGTACAGAGGGACTCCTTTCTGTACAGAGGGCCTCCTCCCTGCACGGTGGGACTCCTTTCTGTACAGAGGGCCTCCTCCCTGCACGGTGGGACTCCCCTCCACAGAGGAGGGCCTGCCTGCCGTACAGAGGGACTCCTTTCTGTACAGAGGGCCTCCTCCCTGCACGGTGGGACTCCTTTCTGTACAGAGGGACTCCTTTCTGTACAGTGGGCCTCCTTTCTGTACAGAGGGGCCTGCCTTTCTGTACAGTAGGCCTCCTTCAAGCACAAAAGGGGCCTCCTTTAAGCATAGAGAGACCTCCTTTAAGGCACGGCGGGGCCTTCCATTGAGCACGGAAGGGCCCTTCCTGTTCTTACGTAGGGGTCTCTTTTTGTAAGGGGCCTCCTCATCAAATAAGCATTTAGGATGCAACAGGAACATTGGGATGCAAAGTTTAACATCGGGGGTGCAAGTGCATCCTCAAAAGTATACAAAGTTACACACCTATTCACTTCACGTTGATGCGTAAAGTCCCATACAGAGCAACGCACGCACGCACGCACGCACAATAGCCTCGCATTGCAGCCGTAGCGTGTATGTATCGCCACGACAAGTGTATCCTCAAAGAGTCAGACGGAGATAGTCATGGCACATTACATTTTCGAGCAATGTATTCTTTAACAGTGAAGTATAAAATACATTTAGGATGCAACAGGAACATTGGGATGAATATATTTGCTTAGAGCAAGTAGAACATGATTCACCCCTGTAATATACGACTAGGTATCATACACATTACACACAACATGCGTGAAAGCATCGATCCGATAGGTACTCGCACAGCGAGCCATAAGTGATATGGAATAATTGACCTGAGCAAGATTTTCTTGTTCACTTTCGAGACAAACGCTTGTCTATTTCAGCTTATATAATTGTTCGGACTTGCCAACTCACACTACAAACAGGACATTTTTAATTCGCAAAACATATAACATAACGTCATTAACGAGACGAGAGATCTGAGAACCAGTGCCGACTTCAGCAGTATCGAAGTATGTGCTGGGTTAACAATTAACACATTTGTAATAATAAGTATTTGTATTTCTATAAGTATCTGTCTGTAAGTATTTCTTATTTGTAATAATAAAACATTCAAAACAATCTCCACACACATTTGCATAGTAATTTGCATCCAGCGTGCACATCAGGTGCTCAGAAGGATTTAGAGTCGTACAGCGAAACGTGCGATACATCGAATCACCCTTAGATGATGCAACAGTAACTGACTAAAACTCATGATTCATAGGATTCAGTAGATTCGTTTGGTTAAAACCTGGACCGTAACTCGCAAGTACTTACTTGCTTTAATGTTTGTTTTTATGTTATAGCATTTGGTATATTCAAGCCGCCTGTCGCAGAATTTAGTCTTCTATTAAAGATAAGTAAATGTTAATTTCAAATGATGTTTAATTGCTTTCAATTTATTAAAAAGCAAGTAACTAAGAATCATTAAAAGACAGGAAAAATACATCTATCCACGGGTCATTTGCTTTTTACGCTTACGCATTGCATTAAAACATACAATTTCTTCATAATATTACTAAAATACGAATATTAGAGAATTAAATGGCGAAAGGAATAAACATATTAATTTACTCTAGCAGGGTAAACCACATTTCGTATGTTTCTAATCAAGAGCAGCCAATTAATTTAGCTAACGTCCATACACAACGATGCTGCTAAAAATTGTGTGACGATATCGTTCATAAGACGAGACAAGATCGAATGTGTCTGCTAAGAAGTGCATACTACATAATGTAAATGCATAAGTAGTGCTTCTCATGTGTTTACCCTCCGTATGGTAGGTATGACTAATATCACCCCATGAGTAAAACACGCCAAACATACCCCTACACGCATCACGGATTGGCACTGGCTTGTGCGGAGTCGTCTCATTCCCAGAAAACATCTGGTCCCATCAGCTTAAGCTAAGCTCGTGCTCTATACAATCAATCCGTGTTCTGTAAAAGTCCAAAACGTTTCTCTGCGCCGTAGCACAGACTCAGTCAGCAAAAAGGCACGTGCAACTACTCCGTCCGCAGAGGTGAGGCGCGGTGGTTGACAGCAGCCTCCGTGGCAAATCAGCCGGGACATAGCTACAGGTAGCCGACGGCTGGTCTGTTTCAGCTCGTCGTAAGACTTGTGCGAGTCTTTGCGGATCCAGAAGTCGTCGATCACAGCACCGTCCTGGAAATCAACAGACACATGTGACCCCCGGCTGCTTGAAGAGGCTTCTTCAGTACATGTTCATGTCACGTATGTCGGTTGTGTATAATATATAGCGACCCTAAGCGTCCTCTACGGAACTGGGTAAACACTTAACAGAACATTTACGTGGCATGTAACTGGAATGTTTCCCCCCATTCCGTACACAGCTGGTGAGCATATTTGAAACTTAACCCTCTTCCGCGCTGGGGAAGGAGGGGGAGGGTAGATTCTGCCCGCCCGGTGGTTGTTCGCTTGCCGCTTAAAACCGTTAGGCCTAGCGTCTTGCACCTTTGTCCTTTGATACCTTTCTAGAATTGAATTACGTGTGATGTGTCATTAAACAAAATCTGTCCAGCAGAGGTGGTGCTAGGCTATGTTTTTGGGAGGGTGTTGCCAATGTGGTTGTGTGGGTCATACATCCTTCGTAGTTTGCGGTGCAATAAATGCGTCAGAAGCGTTGTCACTGCGATATACATAATTAATGAATACTTAGATTTTACATATTATGGGGCAGAGGCGCACTCAGGTACATATAATGGGAGGCGATACCCTCGTCAAATTAGGTCCAACTTCCATTAAGTAAGATGATAAAAGGCATTACGCACATGGTGTCCCCCACGATGTTTACCTGGATTCGCCTATGCGCAATATGTTACATTTAATAACAAAAAATTGCAGCAAATTATGATCACATGTGCCGTTCATATTGTCCCAAACAATCACGAACAGCATATATTTATTATAAAAATATCCCATTTTATATCCTCTGAATACATATATATTTTGTATTTCGGTACTTTTGCTTTTGATATATTACAAACCAGAACAGTGGAAGCTAAAAACGTATTGGGCAAGCAAATCGGTCGAGCCACATGGCCGCAATGACCTATCAAAAAAGCACAAAAATAATATTTTTTGCCCCTGACTCCCCATTTTTGAACAAAAAGGAAATTTCATGGTCCAAAAAGGAAGATCTTGTATGACAAATCAAATGGTGTTGATCCCATCGAATTCGACCGAGCGGTTCTCGAGATGGGGGTGGGGGGCAGAATCTTCCCTCTCCCCCAGCCCGTTAACGTTATGCTGGCCACCAGCACGGAATAGAGTTAACAAGCAAATTGTATGTTAAATTACTTGTCGTCAGAGACCTGCTGCAGGTGGACGTAGAGACATTGAGGACGGTTGGGACGTGATGTACCTTGCCGTCAGAAACCTGCTGCATGTGGAGGTGGAGGCGTTGTGGAAGGTGGGGACGTGACGTACCTTGTCGTCGGAGACTTGCTGCAGGTGGACGTGGGAGCCGTTGTGGAAGGTGATGCGGGTGTAGCCGTAGTCAGAGCTGCGGAAGGCGCTCCAGGCGGGCACCGTGGCGTTGAATGGGTCAGTCCTCTCCTTACAGCCCTGAAATACGCAAATACAGACAGACAAGCGTCAAGCCGCGCCGGTCACACAGGTGAGTTCTCAAACGATACCTTAGCATGAGGCGTTGTGTGACGCTACGTAAGTGGAATAAGAACACCGTGAAAATTAAAGACTATGGAGCTTCAGCCATATCCCGAGGCAGCACTTATAACTTGGACAGTTGTGATATAATGTCTAGTTACGGGCGAGCGCGAAGCGCGAGCGAGTCCTCACTGAATACGGGATTTTTATCACATATAAGCGGCCGACCCGGCCGGCCCGACCGTAGCGCTTTTCAGAAGCGTATGCCCTTGGAATCCCGCATCCGATTGACAAGGCGCGGTCTTCGCCATCTGAGAGCCCAATGCAATCAATTATGTTATTGATACGTTTCGTCTCACGTGAGGGGTCATCATGGCGCTGTCCCGATCCATGTTCACTTGAGCGTCTTGCGTACGATCGAGACAAGTCACAGCCACGTAAATATTATGTTCCAGCTTAGCGAAGTCCCGCATCAGTACACAGCCATACCCATTACCGCACAGTTACAGCCACAAAACGCAGCTGAGCGGAAACGGAGCTGCGCCGCTCGATGGCTGGGAATAATGTGCAGCCATTAGCATAGCACGCGGCGGTGTCGGCGCCCTAGGCACCAGTCCGGTCGAGTCGGTCGGCTCGGTCGGGGCCCGTCCAGTCGGTGGTGAGGTGCCCGAGGCTCAGGTCAGTGTCAGGTCACTGAGGCGGCCGCGTCCGCCCACTGCACCAGCGGCCGTGCCCGAGACTCAGGTCAGTGTCAGGTCACTGAGGCGGCAGAGTCCGCCCACTGCACCAGCGGCCGTGCCCGAGACTCAGGTCAGTGTCACCTCCGGTCACTGAGGCGGCAGTGTCCGCCCACTGCACCAGCGGCGGCCGTGCCCGAGAGCTCACGGTCAGTGTCAGGTCCTGAGGCGGCAGCGGTCCGCCACTGCCACAGCGGGCCGTGCCCGAGACTGAGGTCAGTGTCCCTCCGGTCATGAGGCGGCAGCGTCCGCCCATGCACCAGCGGCGGCCGGCCGAGGCTCCAGGTCAGTGTCAGGTCACTGAGGCGGCAGCATCCGCCACGTGCACAAGCGCCGTGCCCGGACTCAGGGTCAGCATGTCAGGCCACTGAGGCGGGCCAGAGTCCGCCCACTGCACCAAGCGGCCTGTCCGAGACTCAGCGTCGTTCAGGTCACTGAGGCGGCAGCGTCCGCCACTGCACCAGCGGCGGTGCCAGACTGAGGTCAGTGTCACCTCCGGTCACTGAGGCGCAGCGTCCCGCCCACTGCACAGCCGGCGGCCGTGCCGAGGCCAGGTCAGTGTCAGGTCACTGAGGCGGCAGCGTCCGCCCACTGCACCAGCGGCCGTGCCGAGACTGAGTCATGTCACCTCCGGTCACTGAGGCGGCAGGCGTCGCCCCGCACCAGCGGCGGCGTGCCCGAGACTCAGGTCGTGTCAGAGTCCACTGAGGCGGCAAGCGGTCCGCCCACTGCACCAGCGGCCGTGCCCGAGACTGAGGTCAGTGTCACCTCCGGTCACTGAGGCGGCAGAGTCCGCCCACTGCACCAGCGGCGGCCGTGACTGGCTTGTCTCCAGTGATGCCTGGCTGGGAGGGGTGGTACGTAATGTGACAGCCTGGACAGTGCGTACCTACTGCTACGAGCAGTGGTGACTGGTGGGTGTTGTAATAGTTAAGTGCAGTGAGGAAAATGTAACGCCATCGGCAGGAGAAGATCAAAATTGATAGCATGGGTGAAGGTCAAATAAGGTCAAAGTTCACCGATCTTATTTGTTACGTATTTTGATTAAATACGGTTTCATTGTTTCATTTTTCATTTTTCTTGCAACGTGCTAACTTCCTTAGTTATGATGCATTGCAAATTGTCGTACACCTTGTTAAGGTCAATGTTTGTTGACCTATAACATATTGACCTGAGGTAATATTCTAGCAAAGTTCGGATTTGGGTGATTTTATGTACGGGTGAGCACGCCCACAAGGTTTTATCAAGACCAAAAGGGTGAGTTGAACAATGTCATTGTTTTATCCGCTTTGACATGGTTCGCCCCCTGTAGTGACGGCGGCCAGAATCCAACACGCGGCACCTGACTGCGTGCACAAGAAACGTTGAAGCGAAGCAGCAGTCAGCCATGTTTTTACGCTGCACAAACCGACATAAGCTGGCGTTCCTCGCGGCTTTGGCGGTCCTCGTCACCATCAACGGCTTCACACTCCTATTCTACAACAAAGGTAAGCAGCCAGGCTCAGGCGAATACATGTGAAACCGGCATTTAGACACACTGTTGAAAGACGCTAGACAGAGAAGCTAGAAGCTAGAAGTAGACAGTCCTTTCTCGACAAAAAATGTTCATATGAGTTATGTCCTTTGGCTCCTTGTCGGAATAACCTGATAGCCCTGGCAGCCAGGTTGTAGCAGGAGTCACGGCCAATGCTGTGTCGGGTGCCAGGTTATAGCAGGAGTCACGGCCAATGCTGTGTCGGGTGCCAGGTCATAGCAGGAGTCACGGCCAATGCTGTGTCGGGTGCCAGGTTATAGCAGGAGTCACGGTCAATGCTGTGTCGGGTGCCAGGCTATAGCTCAGGAGTCACGGTCCAATGCTGTGTCGGGTGCCAGGTTATAGCAGGAGTCACGGTCAATGCTGTGTCGGGTGCTGCCTGTCAACATTTAGGTATTTTTGTTTCCTCAATAGGTAATTCCCTGTGTCTGCGAGTTGACAGCGCTTGTTCATTTTCATCCACTCTATAATCACACAACTTACGCATATTCAACACACAATCTTTCGGATGGCCTAACTGATCACTGCTTGCTAAAACACAGCACTGATTTAGATCGGTAAGTGTATCAAATCCGGGCGCGGATCCAGGATTTCGGTCAGGGGGAGGAGTGCGCAATACAAAAAGTTGCGTCCTCCGGGCGCGTCCTACGGGCGCACCATAGGCGAAACCCGGCTCGGGGGGGGCACGTGCCCCCTGGATCCGCGCCTGATATTCCAGAAGGGAACTCTGGAGAAGAGAAGATGGCCTGAGTTAAATTTCGTATCCAAGACCAAAACCCACAGCGATAGTCTGTATGTGTCCTGTTGCCTGTCAGCTGCACGCTCCACCCAGCCCACAACCACAAGTGGGACGGCTCTAAGCGCTAAACCAGTCCCACACAACACACGCGGGACGCTCCACCGCGTCCCACCCACACTGGCGGTCACCCAGCCCCACACCACAGCGGGACGCTCCACCCAGTCCCACACCACAGCGGTCACTCCAGATCCACAGCCAGCGGGACGCTCACCGTAGCCCAGCACCAACAGCGGAGGAACGCTCCCCCGCCTCAGCGCCAAGCGGTCACCTCAGCCTCACACACAGGGGACGCTCCACCGCAGTCCACACCACAAGGGGACGCTCCACCGACCACACCAAGCGGGTACGGCTTAAAGTCGCCACCCAGCGGACGCTCCACCCAGCCCACCACACAGCGGGAACCGCTCACACCCAGCCCACACACAGCGGTCATCTCACCCAACGCACAGCGGGACGCTCCACCAGCCACAAGCGCACAGTTAGCGGACGCTCCATCCGCAGTCCCACAACCACAGGGGAGCTCTAACCAGTCCCAACCACAGCGTGCGCTCCACCGCAGTCCACAACCACAGCGGTCACCCAGCCACACCACAGCGGGACACTCCACCCAGTCCCACACCACAGCGGGACACTCCACCCAGTCCCACACCACAGCGGGACGCTCCACCCAGTCCCACACCACAGCGGGATGCTCCACCTAGTCCCACACCACAGCGGGACGCTCCACCCAGTCCCACACCACAGCGGAACGCTCCACGCACCGTGAGCTGGTCGCGTAGCCGCTCCACTTCGTCGCGCAGCTCGCGGATGATGCGCGCGTTCGGGTCCTCGTTGACCACGGCGTGGTTGACGATCCGCTTGGCCCGGTCGGCGTACCTGCAGAAGAGGACGGAGCGTGTCACCACGTGGACCGCAGCGGCGCCGGCAGCGATCACGGACGGGTCACTGGACCGACTGGAATGTCTACAGACAAATCGCGGTGTAGTAACTGCCAACTGCCGCATTAGTAGCACTGCTAGGCTGGTTTTCTGATCGTAACTGCAGCTGTCCTTATTCCTGGATCTGAAGCCGTGATGACATGATCACAATCAGTCAGCTATGGATCATTATATCGTCAGTCGGCTCCGATGAAAGCAGCAGCACGTGCGTGCCAGTGTGACACCAGTGAAGGACAGAGGTCAGAGGAGCCCCGGAGGGTCGCCTCAGCGTTACGTTACCCACCGGAGAGTGGACAGCGTCTCCTCGTAGTTGTCACTGGCCGGGGAGATGGTCGCCACCATCACTGTCTTGCTGTTCCCTCCCAGGTTATCCTGAAACACACACCGCACACGCACGCGGTCATTCGGCGAAAAGACCGCCGTGAATCTACGAATTCATCGGCATTAGGGTAACCGCGAGTGCAATGTGCGCCACTTAAGTTGCAAGGACAATCCACAGCGATTATATTACTGCTCAGAAAACTGGAGCCCGAGGCTCTCCAATAAACCCTGCTCCCGTGGGATTGCTAAGTCGGTAGTCTGTGTATCAATAGTATAACTGATTCAATGGAATAAAGCTGACATCTCAGGACGGCTGCCTTGTCACAAGATCGATGACGCATATAACTGAGCTTTAAAGCATTCTGGCAGAAAAATATATAAGTTGAGAGGAGAGAAGAATTTCGTACGGTCGCACAAACATGCGTATGGTAAATAGTCAGCCAGGGAGTGACGATCTGCGTACCTTGAGCAGCCACGTGAGCACAGAGTCCCTGTAGGGGACGAAGTTGTCCGCCTTGGAGCGTGCTTTGCCGGCCGAGGCGTCCGCCAGTTTGGAGATGACCAGACCCAGAGTGGTTAGCGACCTGGCAATACAGCCACGTCAGCTGTACCGACCCCACAGAGCTCTCCTCCATTAGCACCATGTGCACTTTGACAGATTATGTGCACGAATATGTATGTGCGTGTGAATGCGATATTGTGCATACCGGCATAACGACTCATTTAACACAATGGGTTGATTATACAACCGACATATAGCACCCAGATGCTACGGATCGCACCGCTGCCCAGTGCCCATATCGCCACTGGTACCAAAATGGTAGTCATCGGTGTGGCTGAACCGATATTGACATCCACGCAGATGTCATAACTAGAACGAGAGCACGCCAGACACATACCACATCGCTAGCAGTAGAACATCAGACCCACGAATATATTCCGCGTTGATCACAGCTTTAGCTCGGCACGACCGCTCTGTCCAAAGGATCCTGTCGAGAGCAGTGACCAGCCGATACAGATTACACCGCTCCGCCACCGCGCACCGCCAGGGCCCACCCCCGCCCACCACGCGCTCTCACTTGTTAATGTTGCTGCCCTCCTTGAGCCGATCTCCGGCGGCGCCGGTCTTGACGGCGCGCTCTGAGCCGGCCAGGTCCACCAGAGAGATGCGGCTCACCTTCTCACCAGAGACGCCCGACTGCAGGTCCGTCAGCGTCTGAGGAGGCAGCACATACTGGCAGCGCAGAGCACAGGTAGCCACAGCCACAGCCACAGCACACGAAGCCAAGCGCACAGCCACAGCCCACAGTCCACAGTCCAGTCACAGTACAGTCCACGTCAAGTCAGTACAGCCGCAGCCCAGCCACAGGTCAGAGCACCAGCCAAGCCACAGCCAAGCCACAGCCACGCCTAAAGCCACAGCACACACACACACACACACACACACACACACACACATACACACACACATATTTTGTGCACGCACCTCCTCTGCACCGGCTTATGGATAGCACGGCTTCTCGCTAACAATTTTGCAGCTATGGTAACACCAAGGCCATTTACCAACAAAGAGTCAGATCGGCAGCATTTCGAGATGTTATTTAAAGGCGGGCTATCCACGACTTTCACATCCCCAACTGGATGATCAGGTGAGTTTGAAATACGTTTCAAAGACGTTAGATGTACCTAGTGTTGGAAGAGGCATTAATTATTAAGAAAATATTCACCTTTCATTTTGTTAACGACAATTTCATAGGCTTTGGTTTTGGTATAACAATAATGTTATTTAAATTTAAGAATAAAGTAAAATAATTTATTAATTCAAAGTTCTAAGCTAATAAATAAAACAATACGTATCTTTCAAAAAGTCACTGGACATGTCCGTCCTTCCTATCCGTACTCCAATATAAACAAGTCATACTACGGCCAAGAAATGAAGAAAACGTCAACCGAAGACGAGCTAGTTGACAACGCCCTGATTGGGTCCATGAAGACAAATCGCCGATACTGAAATAAGGTCTCCGTCCACGAGATCGATGAGCTTCTGTTAATTGCCGTTGTATGTCTATTCTTTGAATATTTTCATGATTAACAAACATAGAAAAAACTAAAAAATGAATTTCAATTTCAATAGTTGAAACTTTCGTAGATTGCCATCCCTGAAAGAAATTATCAATTCTCTACCGATTAACAGTTCTCGCTTAACACTTCCCTTAACACACAACTCTCCACGAGTGCTTAACCATCGAAAGAATTTTGCTTCAAAACTGCCGAAACGCCCCCGCTAAAAACTGTCTTGGACACCCTCCTAAAATGAATTAATTTGGGAATACATCCATTCGATCGCAATGAAATTTCAGGAAGTCAGCAAAGTTTGAAGATTCTGGTTGAAGTTATAAGAGAGAGCTGTACGCAAGAGACTCAGGGGCCGCCGGATTCCCCCCTCTCCGACATAATAGGTAATCACCCCCACGAAATGTTCATCTCGGATTTTTATAAGTGTGTAGCAGTGAATGTGTCTGAGTGTCAATTTTGTGACCCCCAATTATTAGGTCATGGAGAAATACGATCTTCCTGTTTTGGAGTTATTCATGTCGATTCTGTCCTGGATATGTTTATAAGATTATGTATTGATCCAAGGCAGTTTCGTTCAGTTGACCCATACGGGTCACTGAGTTTATCAAGGTCACCAACGTACCTTGTCGTCATAACTCTGGAAATAATTGCACGATAGAAAAAGTGTCATTCACAAAGGTTGTTCGTTGAACACGTCTTCTAAATACCAAGCAGACCTAGTGGGGCACCAACTTGACCTTATGCTGGGGTCACTTCTTTAAAGTTGACCTACATTATAAACAAATTCCAAAGCGTCTGACGAGATAAACATGATGCAACTAACAGTTGCGTTATCTATCAGGTAAAAGTAATTGCGATAAAAATGCAAAAAAACGTCTATTTTTACTTTAACCCTCGTCACCTGACGGGCGGGCGGATATCCGCCCCCCCCCTCGCCCACAGTTTTTTTCCGGACTAGCGGAAAACGGCGCGCGTAGCGCGCTAATTTGCTTAGCTTGTTTGGCAGCTAATTCCCGCTACACTTTCCTCATTTTTTCGACTTTCTAACTTTCAAGTCACGTTGTCAGGTCACATAAATTACTACCTCAAATCACCGTTCTTGTAAGTTTGACATCTTGCCGAGTGCCACAGTCATGATCAAACATTTTAAAACTCAACAGTGTGCTATAAGACCTTGATATTGACAGGTTTTGTATTATCTCGATTTGTAATATTCTTGACCTAGTCAGTCAATTGAAGACTCGCCATTATAATCTATGGGGAAATATTGAAATCCGCAACCACATCATCAAACCTGGCTAAATTGTCAGTTTTTCATCCTAACACTATTCGAAGTCAGAGCCAGAAGAAGCATGTTGTATTTTATTCCGGACCTCGTGTAAGGTCAAATACCATTTTGCTCCAAAGGTCCATATGGTTTTTGTTACAACTAACTTCAGTTCACGTAAATAGAGTACTGTGTTTCACCGATTCTGTTTCTGTTGCCAAACCTCCATCGATGGACATAAATTGACTGAAACCTTGACATGAACTAGAGGTCAGCCATTTTTGTTTTTAGGTTGACTATCTAGATCATACGAATAGTGTTCCGAGTGCGCCTATAGAAACATCCATGGCGAGCAAAATGACTGCTCTTAATCTTTATAAACTTAAAGTTTATTATATACAAAAATATAGTAAAATTCACCATTTGACCTTCGCTGACCTCTAGAGCCTAACTATGTAACAGATCTTCAAGTCTGAGGACATGTTAGCGTAAAGCAGTGGTTCAAGAGCATGCAAGTGTGCTTTTGGATTGCTTCCTAGCTATGTTAAGTTACTGACTAGCCCCGGATTATTCAAGCGTGCTCAATTTTACTGAAATATGCGGAAAATTGACTTTTTTGACCTCTGGTGACCTCAATATTGACCTGATCAAAAAAATAGCTAAGTATTTTTCGCTAGTACTCGTCACGGCCTACCTCACGCCGTTTTCCGCTTCTCGCTACGTGCTATGTTTTCGAGAATCTCTGGGGCGTTATCCCCCGGCCGTCGTTTGGATAGTTGCTCAGGACCCCGTCTGCGTCGTTCGAGGGTAAATGAACCCCCTCTAGACCAAAACTATTCGACCTGAGATCAATTTGAGGACAACAAATGCTATTGCAAATTGCAAAATCGGCTTGTCTGACGTTTTTTTCGTTTGAGTTCTAGATATTCCAGGAGATATTGGGGTTCTGGAGCAATGTCCTAGAAACTGAACAATTGACTTCGATACCTCCTAGGACCTCGAATTGTTGACATGGGCGAAAAAGACGAAAATAGGTTTCGAAAGATATAATTGGGTTCAACAGTGCTTTGTTTTTAGTTTTGGCTACTGTGTCATAGGACCGAGCTTAGAAGGGGGTGTTTCAACCCCCCCCCCCCCCGTCTGGTGCGGAAAATGCAGACGCAGAGGCCCAGTGGGGCGCGGGTTACCATAGTCATTCGAAGTTTCAAGAGTATTTTTGGCTCAGGTCAATATTGAGGTCACCAGAGGTCATCAAAGGTCGAATTTCCCAGTTTTAGGACTTGGCTCCGAACAACCCCCATATATCTCGGGAACTATGATAGCTATGAACAAACGGAAAAAAGCAATCGAAAGCTCTTGAAAAAATGAAATCGATGCTAAATTAGTACCGCTCTAGCATTCGATGTGAAGAGCACACGCATGCAAAAAACAGCATGTGGCTCCTCTGATGGATCAGTTGTGATGAAAAATCAGCCAACCTGGCAAGAAAAATACAAATTTTGTTCTCCGACGTCGTCCAGCAGGTCAGGGCAATTTACCACCCCTGCATTTGTGTAAGAAAACGTGCATATTTTCCTTTCAACTTAAATTATTTGTTCAAACTTGCAAAACTTGTTTATTTGGACCCAAACGTACCCATTCAATAGCATGTATAATTTGTATATGCGATATCCCCCCCCCCCCCACACACACACACACACGACATAGCGTTAAGTTCAGACTAGTTATTGATTCGACTCTGAATCAATCGATTGGAATTGTTCAATCAAAAACATTTATATATATATATATTGTCAATATAATATCAATAAAATGCAAATGTCAGATACTCAAGACAGTCTTTTTGTAACAACGAGGTTACATCTTGATTCTTGATACTGTCTGTACGAATCAAAATTAAAACAGAATCAATAAACTACAGACACATACTATTTAATATATTAATGGGAAAACGAATCAAAAGAGACAACAGTTTCAGGTATAGCACACCCTCAGGTCCTGGCCTGACGTCCACAGGTCAAGACCCGAGGATGGGTTACGCCTGAAACGGTTGTCTCTTTTTATTCCTTTTCTCATTATGATATCAAATAGTATAAGGCTGCGTTATATTGATTCTGTTTTGCATTATTATGACGCTATCACATCTAAATAACATTCTTTTGAATCGAATAGAAATACAGAAGCAGATCATAATTTTATTCAAACCATTGTACATTTTTTATGTATGTATTTTTATTTTATAGGCACAGCAGCTTCACAGTATTGTTTATTCTATTTTGCCAAAGGCATTGCAATGTAAAACAAAAACTTGAAAATCGACATAATGCCGGGTAGCCAACGACACTCTGTCACAGGTACTGTTGATTAGTATATCCACACTGGCAGAATAAACCAGCTCATAGATAAAACTGTTCTAGGTAAACTGTTCTGGGATCGACTGGTTAAAGCCGGACGGCAGCGATGAATCGAATTCCTCCCAGTCGCCTCCGAAATTCGCTTAGCCACTGCTGGCGCCATTGCTGCTCGATTAATAGGAATCATCCCAGTAGTCATCTTCGGAATTCGCTGACCTACTGCTGGCGCCATTGCTGCTCGATTTATCTGAATCCTACAAGACGCCTGAGAAATTAATTGAATCACTGCTGGCGTCATTGCTGCTCGAGGATGAACTCGAAGACCAGGAGGATGAGGTGTTGACGAACGAAGTTGAGACCTCTTCCATAACGATGTCCACCTGAAACCCGGCCGCACACAGTCCCGGCAGCCTCTCGAAACATTGCCGGCTCTGCGTCGTCCGGTGGCCGCCGCTGCTTTTCAGAAGGAGCCCGTAACAGCTATGGCTGGCGACTCCCATCGGTGTGTCCAGCCAGATGGCGGCCGACGATAGGTGCCTGCCAGCCAGCACTCGCGTCAGATCGGCCTGCATCTGCCGCGTGCTGGCGGCCGCCTTCATCACCAGCCGGCCGCCCGCCTGCTGGCGACACAACGTCTCCATCTCCTGCTGGGAGCCGATGCTGCTCGTTACCAACAGACAGCCGGACGTCGACGATATGTACGTGCCCTCCTCCGTTTTCGGGCAGTCCCACGCCTGCTCGGTGCCGGCATGGGCGGAGGCGGAGGCGGAGGCGGTGGCGGAGCGGTGGCACTCCTCCAAGTGCACGGACGCTTCAAACAGTTCCAGCTCCTTCTTCTCCCTGATCTCACGGCAGCCCGCCAGCAGAGCTCGGTTGTTGTTGTTTTGGCGGTCAATGTTATCTACGCGTGCCTTCCACGTTTTGATCTCTCCCTGTAATGTATCGATAAATTCTTTATTAGCAATTAACCGGCGCCGAGCCCTGCGGATCTTAATATCTCGTTTTTCGTTGTCCCTGTAAAGGCCCTCGGCTCGCTCCGTTTCGGCCTTCCTTTCGCTCTGGCACTGTTTGTTCGCCAACACGGTCATGTTAAATGATTTTCTGGTGTTGCTCAGCTGGCTTTGACATCCCTCGTACCGCTCTTCCACTTGCCCCACTGTCTGGAGTCTGTCCACTATTTCATTATTCATTTTCTTCTGGCACTCAAGCAGCTGCTGTTCCCAGGCCAGTGACTCGCTGACCGAGTCGGTATGGTTGCCGTGGCACTGATCCAGCTGGCGCTTCAGTGTCTCCGCTTCAGCCTGGACGCCGCTGTGCAAGCCCTTGGCCACCTGCAGAGAATGTTGCACGCTCCGCATATGGTTCTCCTGCTCAGCAAAAAGGCTGCGCTGCGCCTCCAGCGCTGTCTGCTCCTTTTCCAGTTCTCCGGAGCACTGGTCGAAGTTCTCATGCACCTTGGCCGAGACACTCGTCCATTTAGATACATTTTCCTCCAGTAGCACTACCTGAGCTTTGGATTCATCGTATTTGTCCAGACAATCTCTTTTATGTTTTTGTGCCGCCTCTAACGTGACTTCTAACTTGCTAACCCGTTTACCCAATTCCATTCTTTCCTGTTGTTGAATCGATATGGTTTCCCGCAGTTTCGTGTTGCTATTGGTCGTTACAGACATAGTTTCGATAGTAATTTTAAGTCGGTCATTCAGGTTTACATTAAGTGTCTGCATTTCATCAGCTTCTTCTTGCAGACGATTGAATTGATTGTTCAGCAAGTTGAATTTACCAGTACAATTGATATGCTTTAAGTGACTTGTAGTTAGTTGCCGGTTGGTTTCTTCATATCTCTCTCTCCATTCGTCGGTTTGTTTAACGTTAACTTGATGTCGCTCTAAACACCTATTTCTCTGCAATTCAATTACAGCTAGCGATGTACTGACATTACTTAATTGCTTCTGACACTCTTCTTCAGTCTGAAGGAGCCGTTCGGAAGATAATGTCTCATCGTTAAGCTTATCCCGACATTGTTTATAACTGCTCTTCAAAAACACGTATCTTTGCATCGTTACTGAGAGACTTGTTTCGAGACGGTATTTTGCCTTTGTGAGATTGGTGTATCTTTCCATGAGTTCACTCAGCTGTTCCGATACCTCTCCAACTCTATCACGGGAAGTTGCAAGGGATGTTCGTGCAGTCATCAAATCCAGTGAGCACGTACGTGCTTTAGCATCTGCGTCGCTAAGTGTCATGCGTTCTTCATCAAGCTTAGCTGTTAACGTTTTGACAGTATTGCGAAGCTCGTCTTCTGAGAACTTAACATCTTTTAATTCAGATTGCATGGACACAATTCGCTTTGTTAAATCCATTTCGTTTCTTCTTATTGAATTCAGACTTGCATGTGAAACTTTAATGTTTTTCTCGCACACTGTCAAAGATTCTTTTAGACGCGATGCTTCAACAAGGCAAAGCTCACGGTCCTGCTCACACATTTCGCCAGCATTTGTTACGATAGAATGATTGCCACGGCATAAATTGAGAGCCCCCTTACATAACTCCAGATGAACGTTTGTCCGACCAACACCTTCCAAGCATTTGTCATAGTCTTGTTTCATCTGTTCGTGAACATTTGTGATATCTTTGAGTGATGCTTCGCAAACAGCATTAGCAACCTGCGCATCTTGTTTTTCAGAGATTACTAATTTATGTTCTTCTTGACATTTGGAAATATACTTATTGTGTTCTTCCTCTTCTTCTAAGAGTGCTTTTCGAATCGCCGCCTCTGATTCCTGGATCGAGGTCAGACTAAATGAACAGCTGGCAAGCTCGAGTTCTTTTTCTTGACTCTGATTTTGAACATTAGCTAGCAACTTCCGAACGGATATAAGATCCGATGAACATTCTTTGTTTACTTCCATAAATAATGCATTCTCAATTTTAAGTTGTGCAATGTGCTTTTGGGCGGCGCGCAAGGCTATGCTAGATGTGTTACGTTGTGCAACGTTTGAAGCCGTGCATTCCTGATGTCCTTCCTCCCATCGTTCAGCTCGCAACTTTAAAACATGTATTTCTTCTCTTTGTTTTGCGTTTGTTTGCTTTGTGTTAGTCAGCTCTTGCTTTAGCTCTTCTTTTTCACGTTGAAGCTTTTGTAACATTTGGCCTAGCAATGTAACATTCATACTAGCTTTAGCATTTTCTTTCAACAAAGCTTCGATTCTCTGAGTTTTCTGATTGGAGTCACTTGAGTCACTTGAATAGCCTGAATAAGAAACAAGAGGATTGAAAAACAGAGTAGGAAATGCAACTCCCAATGGCCCTGCACCGAAATTAACGAACGAATTTTCATCTGTATACATTCCAAAGGAACCATTACGACAGTGCATATTATTCAATTGAGAGTGCTTGTATGGGCAGGCACTTGCCGCTGCTAAAACTGGTTGTGTAATACATGGCAATACTTCGGCTGGCACAGAATCTTTCCTTATTTGTACGTGCCCCGTCAAGTGATCGTCTTGGATGTCATTGCCTGCAAAGGTTGATGGCGAGTCCGTGCCTGACACTACTAAAAATGGAAACACTGAGAGCAAAATGAAGATTTCAATTTTCCAATATAGCACACCGCGTAATGCTGCCATGACATATAGTAATTTTAATATGAACGGTTTTATTTAAGACAGGGCAAATTCTAGCGTGTAGCTTTACATGAAATGTAGAACAAAATAAGGCCAAAAATTCAGCAAAGAAGCACTTCACACCGCAACACAGTCAATATGTCATTTTAATTGTTTTCACGAGATACTTTGTCGCGAGAATTTTGGTTCACCGTGTCTTGCGTTTTTTCCAAATAAAGATAGCACCCAAAAAAAAATCCGAGACACGGTACAATACGCACTTACGCAGTAAATGTATGAATAGGCTGTAGGGTGCCTACTTTTGCCTGAAATATCAGTAAAACCTAAAATGTCTTAAATGGTAAGCATAAAATATCGGCTGGATCGGCTTCTAAATTTGTAACAGCACAGTGACGTAGCCAAGGGGGCACGGGGGTCATGCCCCCCCCCCACACCTGAACAAAATAAATTCACACTAGACTAGAATGGGAATTCTCTGACGACCCCGACCCAATAGCGGATCCAGGGGGTGGCAACAGGCATGCCTCCAAACAGCCTTGAAGGGGGGAACAAACATGTCTTTTTGGCCCCAACAAACGTTTAACAAGTTTATTGTAAAAAATTGTATTTTTGCAGCAGTCCAAAATCAGCCTATTCAGTGAAAACTGGAAATTATGCACCGCTTTGAGCATGACACGAGTTTTGCAATTGCTTAAATAAAATTGAAAATGGGAACATAAATACCATTAAAAGGACACTGCCCCTTCCAAAAAGTTCTCAATGTACGCCGTTTTGTTGTGCTAAATATGGAAGTACTTGCTGCTGAAAACACGAATTATGTACATTCGTTTTCACAAAAGTGCTCAATTTTCATAAATTATCGTTTTAGTATTTGGGCTGATGACGTCATATGAAGGAATTTGGGGAAATAGAGAAAACCTTCAGGCTGCCGTATGTTTGACCAGTGTATGGCTAATGTATGGCCAAATGTAAAACAAGTCGACTATCATCAACATTTAGTAAAGAGTGACAACGTCATCGGACCATGGTCCCATTCAAAACACTGGGGGACTGGGGATTTTAACAGATTGTAAAATCAAAACTCAATATTTTCTTGTGATTCGACCTCGGTGTTGTTTTTAACTTTATACTATACAAATTTAAATGCCAAGCGGCCAATGGCTATCTCAACTCAATATAAATGTTAGTGGCAGTGTCCCTTAAAAGCGTTCTGGCAGAGGGCTCCCTTAGGCTGTCCCCAGACCATCCCCTCAAAGTATTAACTTTAGACGGATCAACATTAGGTTTAGGTTTAGGTTGTGCTTTGTGGGCTGGGTTTATGACAAGGTCTATTCAGTGTCCACATCTGATTACATAGGACAAGTCTGATCAGTGAAGGTTTTATCATTTGTCCTGATTTCCGGTCAAGCCGATTCCCTTGAAGCTGTTGGTGGATGTTTTGCGACACAACCTCTCTGGTAGCTCATTCCAGGGTGTCACCGACTCTGTTGGCAAAAGAACTTGCTCGTAGTCTGGTTTGGTTGGATCTTCTCTTCTTGAGCTTGAGATGGGTGCCCTCGGGTTCGTCATCTAGGTTTCTTTTCGAATAAACTTTGTTGGGATCGACAGCAACTTTCCAGTCAATATTTTTATGTCTCGATCAGGCTCCTCTCTTAGCTCGATCTTCCATACTCGGGATCCCAGTATTTTCAAGACGTTCTGGATACGGTAGGTGCCTAATCTCAAGCACAAGTTTAGTCGCTCGGCGTTGTACTTTATCCAGGGCCTTGAAATATTGTACTCATAAATGGTCCGACGGCTGACAGGCAGTAATCTAGGTGTGGGCGCACATAAGTTGTAATATAATACCTTGAAGTTGGACTTGATTAAGGCTGCTGAAATGGCCATTCTTAAAAGTAATCCAGTGAGGACATTGCCTTGTTGTCGCCGCCAAGTGGGCAGTGCTTGGTTTGCCTTAAGTGTATTGTAATAATTTCACTCCCAGGTCACGTTACAAGTGTGGTTTCCTCCAGATCTCGTTGTTGCTGCCTCATGTGGTAATCGTTATGTGCATTAAGAATGAACCAGTGCACTAATCTTGCACCTTGCAACATTAAATTTTGAGGAGCCACTTCTAGAACCAGTTTGCCCAGTGTGTCAAGGATCACTTGTAGCAGCCAGGGTATCACTATTGTCTTGAATCGTACGGTAAACAATTTTAGAGTCAATCTGCAACATAGTTCATGTTGCTTGTTTACCAATGATCGGTAGTTCGTTCACATAGAGGATGGAATAATGTTGGCCAACACAGAACCCTGGGGGACCCCACTGCTTGACTTTGCAATCTTGAGAGGCGTTCCCGATGGACCTGCTTGTTATGCGGCTCTTGCAAGAAGTCACAAACCAATTAAGAACTTGACTTGAATTCAATATTGCACTAAGCTTCCTTCCTAGTCTCTGTGCGGCACAGTGTCAAAGCTTTCTGGTAATTCCTAATAGGCACATCCTTGTGCATTTCCTTCATCTAGTGATTCTTGTCCAATCTTCAAGAACCTCAAGCAAAGTTAGTTTTGACACGATTTTTTTTTTTCATAACCCATGCTGGTGTTTTGAGATCAGTCATTTATTCTAGGTGTTGGGATATGTGCTTTCGTATTAGGCTTCTAAAACTTTACAGGGCTGGCGGTCAAACTAACAGGGCGGGTATATTAACCTGGCTCTTCTAGACCCTTTCCTGAAAATTGGCGTGATTCTTGGCTGCTTCCAGTCTTCGAGGTAGCTCTGCCAGCACCAGAGTCTTCCTGAAACAGATGACTCAGTGGCACGGCCAACTGGTCTGGCACACATCTCAAGAAGTATAGTCCCGGTATGCCGTCAGGTTCCTGCTGCCTTTTGACAATCTAGAGTCGTCCAGTTCTTTGTATACCTCGGCTGGAGTTTGATTGTATGTCATTCTTAGGACACAATCAGCCCAACTCTGTCGGGAAAGCTCGGGTAACTCTTCTTAAGGCTTCTTCAACAAATAACACTCGGAAAAACTTGTTGAGAATATCTGTTTTATCCTGTTCCATTTGTGTAGCCTCCCCTGCTTCGTTTCTCAAGATATCCAACAGCTGGCTTATTCTGGCTGTGACCTGAGTACTTGAATAGTCTTTCTTGGGTCCTGCTTGATGTTCTATGAATATTGTTTCATGCTGGTATCGTGCATCCCTAATGGTTGGGTGAGTCTTGTTCCTTTGCGAGGCATACTTCCGATTAATCTCTTATAGGACTTGTTTTCTGTACTCTTTCTCATGTTGCATGCTTGAGCTAACTTCTTTTTTCAGTTTGTGCTGTCCACCAGGGGGCTTTTGACGATAGGTCCGCTTAACCTGTGGTGGTACATGACGTCAATGCATTATTGACTACATTCTTTAATTTCCCCCAAGGCGTAACATCAAACATCCATGTTCTCGAGGATATCCAGTTCCCACTTCCCATGTCTTCAGAGGATCTTCCTGTAATTTCCTTTCTTAAAATTTTTCTTCGTTGACGACAACATTGTTATTCAATTCCAACTTAGCTGGCTGTCAATATAGTGATACTTCCATGTGATCAAATGTGTCACTCTTACCAAGGGGGTTAGATCCAGTTGATTATCATCCACTGCATGTTGATCATTCGCAAATACCAGGTCTAACTGGGAGGGAGCACATCCTTCCCTGAATCGAGTGGGGAAGTTGACGTGTTTGACGTGAACATGTTTAGCTAGTCTCTCGAGTTCCGAAAAAGCGACGCGAACGCAAGACGCGGACATCAGCAGTAGGCACCCGGAAGCTGCTCCACCGGTGCCCAGCTTGCTAGACTGAAGAGGCAAGAGCTAATAGTGGGGACCAGGCCAGGACAAACTTTCCCAGGCTCCTCAAGATCCACAGGAATCATTAATTCGTAGAAAAAACGTTCTGCCTCTTGCTGCTTTCAAACCATTTACACTGCTACCAGTTATGTGTTACAGTTCGGTGCATATGTATGTATACAGTTATTATTATAATATGTACCTAGAACTACTGAGCGCGACTGCCAGCGGTCATCGTGATTTACTATCCGAGGCTGATGCATATGAAAAGCCACATTCTTTTCATTGTGTTTTCATGCCGAGATGTGCAACCAGGAAAAGCGATTACCTGAGGCTTGGCTCCACTCACGGTCTGGTTTAAATATCAACTTCGTTTTCCACGACCTAAAATACACATTTTCACGCCGCTTCGCGGCGCCACATCAGTGGCCATCGTCATAACGAAGCCATCGTCATCGTTTCAGTTCATCGTAACGCTGAATTAAATGCATGTCATTTTTTAGCTTATTATCCTCTACAAGGCCCACCGCCTATATTTATGTTTTTTAAGGCAAACCGGTAAAAAGTTCGCGCCGCTTCGCGACACAAAATAACAAGTACCTTTCATGAAAATCCACATTAAAATGCAGCAATGGCTTAAAGACACTCATAAAAATGAGAGTATTTTTTTTTTTGCCATTTCAGCCGACCACCCCTCCCCAGTCAAAATTTAACTGCGACGCCCCTGATTGTGCAAATAACAAATAACAAATAGCAAAAAAAAAGTGTTAAAAGAATCTTAAGACTGTTCACGATTTCTACCCACCACTACGTATATGAAAGCGTTTGTTCAAGTTAACTGTAACCACGGAGAAGGGAAATCAACTGAACAACCGCCAGCTGACGCTATTGCCGCAGGCCATCCCAGTCAGGGGCAAATAAACAATTAGCCAGGGGCGTCGCCACGGATTTTTCACTGGGGGGACGCTGTCACAGTCGCAGTCAAAAGCAAAAGTTGTTGACCGGGGGGTAGAGCGAGCCGTGTTAGCCATCCACTGCTGTACGTCCGGCCGTTTTGGGGACAAATTGCGATTTCAGGACCTTGGGGCGTGGGGCATATCACTGGCATATTCATGGCCCCTTGGCCTCCATGGATACGCCCCTGGAAGGGAACTTATTTTAGCGAGTGCCTATTCGTGGAAATTTACAACCGCTTATCTTCTTCTCCATCGACAAGCAGGCTAGAAGCTACCCTTTTATGATTTATTTATTAAAAAAAATGTCATGGGTTGGAGAGGTTCTTCAACAATTATAACTAATAACAAGTGTTAAATTAACTCGCATAGTGCCGAAAGATATTATTTCGTAAATACAACAAAATATAAGAGGCTTTCTGCTTGCGCCTTCATCAATCTTTCTGATAGCTGATGAAAGCACCAGAAGAAAGTTTTTTTTTTACTATAAAATAATATTGACGACACTATGAGAAATAGTTTAGCAATTGTTATTATCATAAGGTATGTCTCTCAAAACAGTGTCTAACACCATTTAAGTTATTCAGCCATTTAATTTACATCAAGCGACAAGCATGCTGCTGTAACACTCATTTATATAAATTCCAGAGGCTCAAACGGAATTAAGCATAAAACTGATTGCTGCTTAAACACAGCATAGCATATTGTACCCGTAAAGGTACGCTATTCGCTGCCTTGGCTGAACTGTACATACCTGTCTAGGGCCTTGGAATGAATGGTGAAATAATGAATGAACTTGACATTCAATAGCAGAAGCTTATCTTGTGTACCAACTTGTAGCTGTCATACCATAATTAATTTTCTTAAAAGTAATTAATACGCGCCCCACGCGTATTTCGGTTCCCACAGCCGCATTGTAATTGCCATCGGCTATATTTAGGGAGACATAAGTCAGTCAATAATATAGATACTGTTGAGAAATTCGGTTTGGACATCGTCCATACTTAATTCTCCAGTATGTCTTCCAGTTTTGTAATGTATCAGACCGTTTTTATTTTATGATGAAAAAAATGTTTGTAAGGGAAAAAATACAAAACCCGAAGATATATTAGAAAACGAAGTACGGACAATGCCCAAACCAAATTGCAAAGCAATATCTATATTTTGGACTGACTTATATCTCCTTAAAGGGACTGTCCCACCTTTTCAAAAGTTCTCAAATGTACGCCGCATGTGGTGCTAAATATTAAGTAACTGCTGCCAAACACGATTATGACATTTGTTTCTCGCTAGCAGTGCTTAACCCGCCATTGGCTGGGGG
>VOPJ01008187.1:0-29496 GCA_014673585.1 Semibalanus balanoides
CAAAAATGAATGCCAGGATCGTATTCAGGGCATTCTTCTCCATCATTCTACATACTTTTCCCAAGGTGCTATATTCCCTTTAATGGACGAGAGCCTGAAAAATATTTGTTATTGGACGAGCCGAAGGCGAACTCAATAGGAAATCTTTCAGGCGCGAGTCCATTACATATTTTATCATGCGACTGCATATTGGACTAGTTGCATAAATATGTGAAAAATAATCAGAAACGTGTAATGATCAATACACATCATTCTGCATACAAATCAGATATTCGAGGATATTTAGAAGTAAAGTTATTATTAATCAAGCACTGAGATGAGTGACGTCATTTGGCAATAATATTGCGCCGGCCTCACGGACAGATATGTTGTTTCCGTGATTTCCCGTGACAAGATACAAATGTTTAAAGCTCTGACTTACTGTTCAC
Source organism: Semibalanus balanoides (assembly GCA_014673585.1). Classification (NCBI taxonomy): domain Eukaryota; kingdom Metazoa; phylum Arthropoda; class Thecostraca; order Balanomorpha; family Balanidae; genus Semibalanus; species Semibalanus balanoides. Next base: position 429 of record VOPJ01008187.1, read on the forward strand.
ACCAAACTGTTCAGAAATTCATGGAGTTTTGTACTGTGTATATTCAAAACACAAATCTTCATCTTAATATCCTATACAGCACATGTTCGAGATAGGCTCCGTTTCGTTCGGCTGAGACACAGCTCTGCCCTCCACCTCATACTCACCAGGATGCTTACGGGCACATGTCGGTGGGGATGGTCCACACCGCAGCTCCCACGGCTGTCTTAAGCTGCTTCCTGGTCTGGAGATTCTTCTTTAACACCTATAACTTGTTAAGCTACCTCCACAGAAGGTTGTTAAGTCATAAGTGTGCTCAGATCCGGATGCTGCCCTCACTGAAACACTGCCCCAGAAACCACTTGCAAAATGCAACGGTGCCCTCAATGTTGTTTTTGAATAGCTTCTGTCGGGTCCAGAGCTTGTATGGAAAGAAATATAAATTATCCTTAGGATTCGTCTGGCTATAGCGATCCGTTAAAATGCCTTTGAACTGCCGTCCAGACAACAGATTATTGATTTGGTCACAAGGTAGAAGTCCACAATTTTAGTTATGTGTTTGCTTCTGTTAATTCGCGTGATTACAAATGAAATGGCATCTGCTTAAATCCGCCATATCACGTGCTTTTATTTCCGTGCGATAAATGTCATGTTTATTTTTTTGTTGAACCTCCATATAAAAAATAAATGTATCTACCACACTGTTAAAAAACTCAGGTAGCTTTGATCGCCTGACCTATTGCTGATTGCCGTCATAACCAATCAGAGAGCAAACCTGCAAACATATATATTACGTAAATATACTTAATTAGTTAAAAAGCTGATAATTAAGCGAAATTTATATTATATTGACAACACATTATATATTTTAAATTAATTTACGTTCTATCAAATAGATAAAAGTGCATTAGGTAATCTGCAACTTGTCCATTATGGAAAACGTCAGAAATTTTCAGGACGCAGACCCGACGGTTTGGAAGCGGCAAGCGAAAAAAAATACCGAGAAGGGCAGAATCTGCCCCCCAGCACGTAAATGGGTTAATCTATGTGGATGAAGTGGTAAAGTTGTAACGTTCTATAAAGTAACTTTGAGGGTTTGGAACACCTATGAAGCATTGTGTGTATTGTGTAAGGTGCAAGGACCTTTTGAAAAATTTGTAGAAGACTCATACTTTGGACTCAAGAGCACGCATCGTCTTGTTCTTGGTACTGGTTACTGCGTTACTGCGCTCGTCAAACATCGTGTGCATATCTTCTACCCTCCGTGAGGCTCAGAGAGGTTATCAGACGTTACACCCCGCGCCGCAGGTCTGAACGGGCCGCCTCTGAACGTGTGCATATCTTCTACCCTCTGTGAGGTTCAGAGAGGTTATCAGACGTTACACCCCGCGCCGCAGGTCTGTGAGGTTCAGAGAGGTTATCAGACGTTACACCCCGCGCTGCAGGTCTGAACGGCCGCCTCTGAACGTCATATCTTCTACCTCCTGTGAGGTTCAGAGAGGTTATCAGACGTTACACCCCGCGCCGCAGGTCTGAACGGGCCGCCTCTGAACGCACACCCGGCTTGCGTCAACTTCACACGCGGCAACGAGGTTCTGGGCGAGTTCTACTCTCCAGGCTGGCCCAGCCGATATCCGAAAAACACCAACTGCACCAGGACACTCACAGGTGAGAACTGAGAACATCCATATCAGCAACAACTGCACCAGAACACTCACAGGTGAGGTCTGCCAGTACCAACTGCACAAGGACGCAAGAGGTCAACGGTGGCTAAGGAATGCTTATGTTCCTCAATTGTGATAAGTGCGTGTACATACATACTATATGGATAGGAAAAAAATTATAAACCAAGCCGAATGGTAGCTTGATAAAATAATAGTAACTAACCAGATGAGTTCATACTAGAGGTGGCAAAACGCAGACCGGAGGACTCGGTCTCGAGACCCATTCTGGACCTAGTTGGTCCCAGACTGACGTCTGACAAGACAGCAGCAGATTCACATTCACATTCAGATTCACATTCGGACCCCCTCCGAATTGAATGAAACTTGGTGTACGTATGTAGTTTAACATGGCCATTACTGGGTCCCGCCAACTGGTACCGGTTACAGACTGGGTACTTCTTATGTTTCATGCTATGTTTCACCATTCTCATCCATGGTTTCACGCAAGTAGAAACACTGCTACACATGTTTCTTTGCGCTATTTGCAATCTGTGCTGTATGTCTGTGAGACTGCATTTTTCAAGAGTTTGTTTGTTTGGACTAACTGTAGTGCGCAGATTTGTTAATATTAGTTGTGAGACAACATTTTGCTATTTGGGTCCACTGGGTCCCAACGTGCCTTGCACCGGAAATAACCTAGTCTATTTTTCTGCTTTTGGGACCAGGTCGGTTATGGGCCAAAATAAATATCAACTTTTGCCACCTCTATGTAGTGCATAGTTCAAATGTGGAGTGTAAACGTTCGACAAATTTATCGTTAGGCGCTCGCTATTAATATGCATTCCCACAATTTCTGGAGCTGAAAGAAACGAGAAGTCAGCACATAGCCGTATTTTACTGCTGCTGTGAAACGCATTCGCAGTGTCCTGCCAAAAAGCTCTAATCTCTGGCTTGACATGACCTACTGAACGTTGGTCGCTAATATGTCGCTGTCATGTTGGAGGCCGCTGTCTGCCAGTCGCAATCTGTCCCTGTCATGTGATGTCAGAGCAGCTGTTTTCTGACAGCCTGCATTTATCCCGGGCATGTGTTGGTGTCAGTCAGAACCTCTCCCTGTTATGTGATGAGCTTCGAGTTTGTATATCCCTCTCATGTGATGAGCTGGGAGCCCATCTCTCCATGTCACGTGATGAGCTGGGGGCCCATCTCTCCATGTCACGTGATGAGCTGGGGGCCATCTCTCCCTGTCACGTGATGAGCTGGGGGCCCATCTCTCCCTGTCATGTGATGAGGTCATCTCTCTCTGTCATGTAATGATCTGGTAGTCCATCTCTATCTCTCATGTGATGAGCTGGGAGCCCATCTCTCCCTGTCACGTGATGAGCTGGGAGGCCCATCTCTCCCTCTCATGTGATGAGCTGGGGGTCCCATCTCTCCATGTCATATGATATGCTGGGAGCCCATCTCTCCCTGTCATAGGATATGCTCGGAGCCCATCTCTCCCTGATATGATGAGCTGGGAGTCCATCTCTCCCTGCCATGCGATGAGCTGGAAGTCCATCTCTTGCTGTCATGTGATGAGCTGGGAGCCCATCTCTTCTTCTTGTGTGAATGAGCCGGGATCCCGTCTCTCCCTGTCATGTGATGTCTTTCCCTGTCATGTGATGAGCTGATGGGCGCCATATAACTACTTTGTTGCGGCGCCCTAAAGCCACAATCATCATCATCATGTGATGAGCTGGGAGTCCATTTCTGGTGGCGAACGGCTCGGAACGTCGCTCTGACGTCACCTGTCGCGGCTCTGACGTCACCTGTCGCGGTACCGGCACGGTGTAGTGTTTGAGAAGATCCAAGCTTGTGTCTTGCGGCTGGTGCCCGACATGCCTGCTGTTTGGTGCCCTGACATAATGCCTCCCGTCTGAAGTTCACTCAACCGTTTAGAAAAGATGCCATGGGTGCCAGAGAGCTGGGTCAAGCTGGCAGTGTCAGCGGAGGACCGAATGCTCCCCATTTTTAACCAACTAAGAGGGTTTTGTGTGTTGTTTTTGTGTTTTTTTGTGCTGTATTTTTTGCAGGTTTCAGTTTGTGTTCTGATACTCGACATGTGACACAATGACATGTTCTGATACTCGACACGTGACACAATGACATGTCCTGATACTCGACACGTGACATAATGACATGTTCTGGTTCTCGACACGTGACACAATGACATGTTCTGATACTCGACACGTGACACAATGACATGTCCTGATACTCGACACGTGACACAATGACGTGTCCTGATACTCGACACGTGACACAATGACATGTCCTGATACTCGACACGTGACACAATGACTTGTTATAATTGCTCGACACGTTGACACAAATGACAAGTTTCTAATACTCGACACGTGACACAATGGACTTGTTCTGAACTCGATATGTGACCACAATGACATGTCCTGATACTCGACACGTGACACAATGACATGTCCTGATACTCGACACGTGACACAATGACATGTTCTGGTACTCGACACGTGACACAATGACATGTTCTGATACTCGACATGTGACACAATGACATGAGGGTGTTGTGGAGGTTGGCATCTCGGACAAACATGTTCATGTTATTAGTTTAAAGCAACAAACTATCATCCAAATTTGGAATATTTCCTGCCTTATCCCTGAAGATCTTATATGTATTTGGTGGCATGGGATAACCTTTTAATGCCTGTGAGATGGTTCAATCAACTATTTACTTGGAAAATAATTATGTTGCCACTTGCCAAATATTTATTGTATATTTACTGGATAGCAGTATCAGGCACATGACAGGCTTATCATTATATATACTCGTATAATTTGTTTCGCTTCGCTTTGTGTGGGAAGGAGCAGGCAGCCCATGAGTCCCAAACAAGTTATGCATCTATAGCAATATGCAGGCTACAATAGTCGCCTATCATCGCCTATCATTAAGCACAAGACAGCGGGAAGAACCATTGTCATTGCGATGCAAACCTGATGATGGATGGATAGGTTTTTGGCATCGTCGCCGGATCGCTCGCATACATATTCTTACTTATGAATTACCTTGTTTTGTATTAAATATCGTTGGATACTATTATCACATCTTAGATTTTAGATTATATTATAATGTGTACCTACCTACCGATAAATTTACAGGTATACAAAATGAAGCATTTTCCTAACATCTGCTGATGTTATCAAATCCTGTACTTTATGAATAACATGATGGCAACAACATGTGTACAAACAAGATTTCAAACATTGTGATTGAAATTATTTAAAAAAAAACGTTTTTACACATTAGACGTTAACAGTCTTCTTTTTAACCAGACTCACAAGATTCATTGAATGACGGAAACACGACGCTTCTCCTCTGTCGGTGAATTCAAATACGATACTTCCTCTTTGAAATAGCAACAAACAGAACAAGCAAACAGAAACAGAAACAAAAGCAACAAACAAATAGAAACAGAGGTAGTAATTCTCAGTTTTTGACTGGCTAGTGGGTGGCCTGACAGGAACCAATGCAATGGTATGCCTTATTGCCACTGACTGATGATTTTGTTTTAATTTGTTTACACTAAATAAGCAGTGAAACGACGCCAGTCATTTTTCACACCAATATCACACTGCACTATATCTATGGTCTGCCTGGCCGCTGTGTGATATCTGCTCTCCGCCGGGGAGAAACATCTCCCCACCTCCTCCCCTTTCAATACACTCTCCTATCACCACCGCGCTGGCGCCCTGAGCTTCCCCAGCTATCTGCTCTGCCAGCGGAGAAACGGAGCGGCGCGTGCGGAATTTCGAGCGGCGCGAGACGACAGAAGCCGCCTCCCTAGCCACATTCCCTGTCAGTCGCGGGGTACAAAGCCGTCGTCAGTGCGACTGTGCCTGACTGCGCCGCGTCTGGCCGCCACTGCGCCGCGTCTGGCCGCCACGCTGCGACGATGACACGCCACCCCCAGGTCACGTGTTGCCTCTGGGCGCGGCCGCAGAGGCGAGGCGTGCCAGTCCGGTCCTCTGTAGGCGAGGCAGAGGCGAGGCGTGCCAGTCCAGTCCTCTGTAGGCGAGGCAGAGGCGAGGCGTGCCGTGTCAGTTCCAGTCCTCTGTAGGCGAGGCAGAGGCGAGGCGTGCCAGCCCGGTCCTCTGTAGGCGAGACGTACCAGTCCGGTCCTCTGTCGGCAAGGCAGAGGCGAGGTGTGGCAGCCCGGTCCTCTGTAGGCGAGGCAGAGGCGAGGCGTGCCAGTCCGGTCCTCTGTAGGCAAGGCAGAGGCGAGGCGTGCCAGCCCGGTCCTCTGTAGGCGAGGCAGAGGCGTGCCAGCCCAGTCCTCTGTAGGCGAGGCAGAGGAGAGGCGTGCCAGTCCGGTCCTCTGTAGGCGAGGCAGAGGCGAGGCGTGCCAGCCCAGTCCTCTGAAGGCGAGGCAGAGGCGAGGCGTACAAGTCCGGTCCTCTGTAGGCGAGGCAGAGGCGAGGCGTGCCAGCCCAGTCCTCGTCAGAGGGCGCCGGACAGGAGTTAGCGGAGGAGAGGCGTGGCCAACGCTGTCCACGGCCATCGCTATCTACCAACGCTGTCCACGGCCATACCTGTCGAGGAATATGATTTTGGTGTTTGTAGGAATACCATCAGCTGTACTACCTACTGAGTACCTACTGCAGTGGTATGCAGCAGCTGTAAATAGTTTATTATAAATGTTACTTGTGTTGAAGTTTTGTTTTCTTCGAAGATCTTCGGGGATCTGTGTGTCAACTGCTCATAATGCATTGCATTTGTTACAAATCCAACCGACTACGAGCAGTGGCGGATCCAGAGGAGGGGCCAGGGGGCCATGCCCCTCCCCCTTGGGCCTCGAACTTGAGGGGGCACTCTGGCCGCCTGAGGGGGCACTCTGGCCGCCTGAGGGGGCACTCTGGCTGGCTGAGGGGGCCCTCTGTTGGCCTGAGGGGACCTCAATATTTTGAAGAAAAACAAAATGTTGAAATAGGGACACCCTCAAAATATAGTGGACCAAATCCGTCGAATTATCAGATTTGGGTATAGGCCATCAATTGCACCAGTGCAATTGATGGCCCCTTCTTGAAGATCTTCTGGATCCGCCACTGACTACGAGTGATCTGCGATTGATTCATCACAACGATGATTTACTGCTGTACTTCTTCATGACTACTCAATACTATGACATTTTGCTACTCTGAGACACTCTCGTCAATACAGTTGTTGAACGATTCTGGCTGTGAGTGCTGCCACCTACAACTGGATGACGCTGGTACTGATATAGTAGTAGTATAATAGTATACGAATTATGCATGACTTTGAACACCAAACAAATCGCAGTGATTTGTTTATCTCTTGTTGACTTGGGTCATGTTTGTGCCCATGTTCATGACAGCCTCTTGTGTGTAGCGCTGTCCGAAGGGAGGCCATTGCCGCCCATATGACAAAACTAATCCGCGACCTGTTTCTGTTGTTGTCTCATCTGTCAGCGCGTGCGGGACATTAGAGACAAATCACATGGTCGGCGGGCAGCGGCGACACCACAGCCGGCCCTGTCTCATGATGGATCGGACTGTGGGGCGGCGTCGGCGGCGTCGGCCTCTCGCTACCCGCCGCTCCCGCCGCCGCCGTCGCCGCCGTCGTCGCCGCGGCCGCTCGCCATCATTAGCTGCCTACCGCCCCGACAGGCGAGGCCGGCACGCTCTCGGCATTTGTGGTGCACTCGGCGCGGCTGGCGGGACCGCCACAGCAGATTGGACCCTGATTACGCCGCTGATGGGTTTGAGGTCGCCGGCTGCTGTCAGTGGACTGACGCGACAGCAGCGCACCATCAGACAACTAGTCATTAGCTCCGACAGCAGCGCACCATAGCAGGACAGAAACTAAGGTCAATTAAGCTCCGACAGCAGCGCCACCCATCAGACAACAGTCATTAGCTCCGACAGCCAGCGCACATCAGACAACCATTCATTAAGCTCCGACAGCAGCGCACCATCAGACAAACCAATTCATTAAGCTCCGACCAGCAGGCCGCACATCAGACAAACCGGTCATTAAGCTCCGACAAGCAGTCGCACCAATCAGACAACCGGTCATTAAGCTCCTGACAGCAAGCGACACCATCAGACAACCAGTCATAGACTCCGACAGCAGCGCACCATCAGACAACCAGCTCCATTAGCCTCGACAGCAGCGCAAACCATACAGACAACCAGTCATTTAGCTCCGACAGCAGCGCGCACCATCAGACAACCAGTCATTAGCTCCGACAGCCAGCGCGACCATCAGACAACCAGCTCATAAGCTCCGCACACAGCGCACCATCAGACAACAGTCATTAGCTCCGACAGCAGCGCCACCATCAGAACAACCAGTCCATTTTAGCTCCGACAGCCAGCGCACCAGCAGACAACCAGTCATCTAGGCTCCGACAGCAGCGCACCAATCAGACAACCAGCTCATTAGTGCTCCGCACAGGCAGCGCACCAGCCAAGACAAGCCAGTCATTAGCTCCGACAGCAGCGCACCATCAGACAACCAGTCATTAGCTCCGACAGCAGCGCACCATCAGACAACCATTCATTAGCTCCGACAGCAGCGCACCATCAGACAACCAGTCATTAGCTCCGACAGCAGCGCACCATCAGTACAACAATTCATTAGCTCCGCACAGCAGCGCACCATCAGACAACTAGTCAATTTAAGCCTCCGACAGCAGCGCACCATCAGTACAACTTAGTTCATTAGCTCGACAAGCAGGCACCATCAGACAACCAGTCATTTAGCTCCGACAGCAGCGCATCATCAGACAACCAGTCACTTAGCTCCGACAGCAGCGCACCATCAGCACAACCAGTCATTAGCTCCGACAGCAGCGCACCATCATGACTAGTCATTTAGCTCCGACAAGCAGCGCACCATCAGCAACCAACCAGAAGTCATTAGCTCCGCACTGCAGGCGCACCATCAGAGCAACCAGTCATTCAGCGTCCGACAGCAGCGCCACCATTCAGACAACCAGTCATTAGCTCCGACAGCAGCGCGCCATACAGACAACTAGGCAGTAGCTCCGAACAGCACCGCACCATCAGGACAACCAGTCATTAGGCTCTTTCCGCACAGCAGCGCACCATCAGACAACCAGTCCATTAGCTCCGACAGCAGCGCACCATCAAACAACCAGTCATTAGCTCCACAGCAGCGCACACCCATCAAGAACAACCAGCTCATTAGCTCCGACAGCAGCGCACCATCAGACAACAGTCATTAGCTCCGGACAGCAGCGCCCCACCATTACCAGAGTTCAGACCAACCAGCCTCATTTAGCTCCGACACAGCAGCGCACCATTCAGAACAACAGTCATTTAGCTCGACAGCCACCAGCGCACCATCAGACAACCAGTCATTTAGCTCCGACAGCAGCCCACCATCCAGAGTTTACAGACAACCAGTCATTAGCTCCGACAGCAGCGCGCCATCAGACAACTAGCCATTAGCTCCGACAGCAGCGCACCATCAGACAACCAGTCATTAGCTCTTCCGACAGCAGCGCACCATCAGACAACCAGTCATTAGCTCCGACAGCAGCGCCAGCCATCAGGACAACCAGTCATATAGCTCCGACAGCAGCGTACCATCAGACCAGTCATTAGCTCCGACAAGGCAGCTGCACCATCAGACAACCAGTCATTTAGCGCTCGACAGCAGCGCCACCATCAGACAACCAGTCATAGCTCCGACAGCAGCGCACCAATCAGACAAACCAGTTCATTTTTAGCTTCCCGAACAGCAGCGCACAAAATCAGCACAACCAGTCATTAGCTCCGCACAGCAGCGCACCATCAGCACAACCAGTCATTAGCTCCGACAGCAGCGCACCATCAGACAACCAGTCATTAGCTCCGACAGCAGTGCACCACCAGACAACCAGTCATTAGCTCCTCCGACAGCAGATTTGTAGGCTGCGTTTTAAGTGGAAGCTTTCGACTTTGGCATGTTTTATGCCTAGCTTTCTGTTTGATACAGACCTAGCACAGATATCATATGGTTATATATATAAAGAAGAGACTTATACTTAAATTTCAAACCCACATCAATTTTAGTTATATATCTACGTATACAACTAGATCAACATAATCAAAATTCAACTTGACGGATTATCCTAAGATTGTCATTTAAGATATATTTTAATGCTAGAAACAGAAATATTATTTTGCTTTTTAGTCGTTTCAAGTTCGAAAGAAACATATTGTCGAATATATATATATATATATATATACATTCTTAATTCCAAAATCTAATAACAATGTTGTCCCCTTACCGCTGTCCCACCTCATTACTGTTTAGTGTCCGGGCATCGTCTGGCCTGGCGGCAGTGGTAGCCTCCCTGACGAGTAAGACGTCCCCCTCCCTGACGAGTCAGACGTCCCCTCCCTGACGAGTCAGACGTCCCCCGCCTGCGTCCTCTCCCTGACGAGTCAGACGTCCCCGCCTGCGTCCCCTCCCTGATGAACCAGACGTGCCCCCGCCTGCGTCCCCTCCCTGACGAACCAGACGTCCCCCGCCTGCGTCCTCCTCCCTCTCTGACGAAGTCAGGACGTCCCCCGCCTGCGTTCCCCTCCCTGACGAACCAGACGTCCCCCGTCTGCGTTCCTCTCCCTGACGAGTCAGAAGTCCCCCGCCTGCGTTCCCCTCCTAAACCAGGACGTTCCCCCGCCTGCGTCCCCTCCCTTGACCAAACCAGGACGTGCCCCGCCTTGCGTCCCCTCCCTGACGAACCAGACGTCCCCCGCCTGCGTCCCCCCTGACGAACCAGAACGTCCCCGCCTTGCGTCCCCCTCCCTGACGAGCTCAGACGTCCCTCCTGACGAGCAGACGTCCCCCGCTGCGTCTCTCCCTGACGAGTCCAGACGTCCCCCACCTGCGTTTCCCGTCCCTGCGAACAGGACGTCCCGCTGCATCTCTCCCTGGACGAACCAACGTTCCCATGCCTACGTTCCCCTCCCTTCTTATCCCCCCCCCTCCCCCCCCCCATGGAATGAACCAGACGTCCCCCGCCTGCGTTCCCACTCCCTACGAACCAGACGTCCCCGCCTGCATCCTCTCCCTGACTAGTCGGACGTCCCCCGCCTGCGTCCCCTCCTGACGACCAGACGTCCCCGCTGGCTTCCCCTCCCTGCGAAGTCAGAAGTCCCCGCTGCGTCCTCATCCCTGACGAACCAGACGTCCTCCGCCTGCGTTCCCCTCCCTGACGACCAGACGTCCCCCGGCCTGGCGTCCTCTTCCCTGACACACCCAGAGTTCCCCCGCCTGCGTTCCCATCTCTGACGATACCGACGTCCCCGCCTTGCCGTTTCCCCTCCCTGACAAACCAGACGTCCCCCGTCTGCGTCCTCCTGACGAACCAGACGTCCCCCGCCTGCGTCATCTCCCTGACGAACCAGACGTCCCCGCCTGCGTCCCCTCCCGGACAAACCAGACGTCCCCCGCCTGTGTCCCTCCTGACGAGCCAGACGTCCCCCACCTGCGTACCTCCCTGACGGAACCAGACGTCCCCGCCTGCGTCCTCTCCTGACGAACCAGACGTTCCCGCCTGCGCTCCCTCCCTGACGAACCAGACGTCCCCCCGCTGCGCCTCTCCATGACGAACCAGACGTCCGCCTGCGTTCCCCTCCCTGACAAACCAGACGTCCCCCCGCCTGCGTCCTTCTCCTGGACGAACAGGACTCCCCGCTGCTTCCCATCCCTGACGAAACCAGACGTCCCGCCTGCTCCTCTCCCTGACGAACCAGCGTTCCCCGCCTTGCGTCACCCTCCCTGAGAACCAGACGTCCCCCGCCTGCGTCCTCTCCCTGACGAACCAGACGTCCCCGCTGCGTTCCCACTCCCTGACAAACCAGACGTCCCCCGCTTGCCCTCTCCTGACGAACCAGACGTCCCCTGCCTGGCGTTCCCCTCCCTGATTGAACCAGACGCCCCCCGTCTGCGATTCCCCTCCCTTGACAACAGACGTTCCCCCGCCTGCGTCCTCTCCTGCGAACCAGACGTTCCCGCCTGGTCCTCTTCCCCGACGAACCCAGGGACGTCCCGCCTGCGTCCCTCTTTCCCTGTCGAGCTGACAGACGTCCCGCCTGACGTCCCTTCCCTGTCGAGCCAGAACGCACCCGCCTGCGCCCTTCCCTGTCGAGCCAGACGTCCCCGCCTTACGTCCCTTCCCTGTCGAGCTGCAGACGTGGTCCGGCCTGGTCCCTTCCCTGGTCGAGCCAGACGTCCCCCGCTGCGCCCCCTCCCTGTCGAGCTGCAGACGTCACCCGCCTGGCGCCCTTCCCTGTCGAGCCAGACGTCCCCGCCTGCGTCCCTTCCCTGATCGAGCTGCAGACGTCCCCCGCCTGGCGTCCCTTCCCTGTCGAGCAGACGTCCCCCGCCTTGCGGTCCTTCCCTGTCGAGCTGCAGACGCTGCCGCCTGCGCCCTGTCCCTGTCGAGCTGCCAGACGTCCCCCGCCCTGCGTTTCCCCTCCCTGCTCGAACCAGACGTCCCCCGCCTGCGATCTTCCCTGTCGAGCCCAGGACGTCACCGCCATGCGCCCCTTCCCTGCGGCTGCAGACGTGCCCCGCCTGCGGCCCCTTCCCTGTCGAGCCAGACGTCCCCCGCCTGCGTCCCTTTCCCTATCGAAGCTGCAGACGTCCCCCGCTGCGTCCCTTCCTGTCGAGCCGCTGTCCCCCGCCTGCGTCCTTTCCTGTCGAAACAGACGTCCCCCGCCTGCCGTCCCTTCCCTGTCGAGCCAGACGTCCCCCGCCTGCGTCCCCCTCAATGTCGAGCTGCAGACGTGCCCCGCCTGCGTCCCGTCCCTGTCGAGCTGCAGACGTGCCCCGCCTGCGTCCCGTCCCTGTCGAGCTGCAGACGTGCCCCGCCTGCGTCCCCCTCACTCACCACTCTCTGAAGGACTCCCCGCCTGCGGCTTATCGCCACGACACGCAAATCAGCGTCGGCCACCCCCGGCCGGCGCGTCCATCAGTGTCAGCTGACAGCGCCACGCTCGTTTTCAGCTCGTTCCGAAGCGCCCCCGTCATCCGCGGCAGACAGATGAAAAATGTGTCGGGCTTTTAAACAGCGGCCCGATCGATAACTGGCTTTACCGGCACTCGAGCTAAGATCGTTTTTCATTTAGGTGTTCTTTGTTGGCTTTCAGTAGATTACTTGGTTTAGCCTGCTTGTCACAAAGACGTACTACGTCTATGCTAAACAGAAAAAATATGGCTTTGATTATATTTGTATAGAGCATCACAACGGTTAACTGTTGAACTATTTTACCGACATAGACAATGTTTATTTTGCAGTTCGTATGAGGTTTTGTATGCAAAATTAGGAAAGTATTGCAATTGTATAAAACCTTTAGACAGCAATTAATTTGATTCGATAAAACAGTTAACGTACCTATGTACGTAGTCTGAAAGGCCGGACTTTGGTTGACTGGCTCAACAGTCAGCCGGATGACATTCCGCAAATTAAGTAAAAATCCGCTCTGTATTTTATGACATTTCATTCTAGGCTCAAAATATGACCATTTGTATTGACTTGTAAATTTTAAACGATCTTAAAACGTAACCATGGATTACAAAGTAATAACAGTACTCTCTGAATGTTGTAAACCATCACAAAAACGAGCACCGTTCGGGTTTCATTTCTCTCATCGGAAAATAACCATTCAGTTCCAGTATGAAACCGTCTATTCCAATTACTTCTCGTTTCTCTCATCTATCGACCACTTAAAGCAAATAATTTCCGACGCGCAGCCCCAGTTCGAACGTAGTCAAATTTCATCGCCAGCTCCTGTTTCCTTGTTCCTTTGCTGTTCGGGCCTCTGTCCACTCCCTAGCGACCTCCTGCAATTAGGGCCGGATTAAGTCCGCTCCGCTTCCCTCTTGGCTCTCTGTCCGCCTCTCATTTAGTTCACGGTCCAGCCTCTGCCGCTCTTCTTCTCTCCGACCCTCCGATGGAGCCTCGGTCGGTCTCCTCTCCGACTCTCCGGTGGAGTCAGGCAGAGTCAGGCCACGGTCGACGCGCAGCCCACCCAGCCTCCGAGTCGCGACTCGACCGCGACTCGCGGTCCGACCCCGACTCGAACGTCAATCGACGTGGCTCTGGCCAATTCGAGCCGGCCGGTTCGGCGGTGCCTCGGTGGCGGCGATTTGGCGAGGCGAGGCCGTGATTCGAGTGGTCCTGCGGGCTGGTCCGACTGCGGCCAGGGAGGCCTGACGGTACAGCTCGGTCGATGGATGGCGGCAACAAGGCGCCCCGAAACTCGTGTCCGCCGCAGCAGCTGACACAAATCCCGCGCGGGGCTACAGGAGGGTGGTGTGACCCCACAGCTGGGAGGCACTTACAGGGTGGGGAGATTCCGCAGCCACGCAGCTATGTTGGATTCATTCAGAGCGCTAGTGCTCAAGGAAATGGCAAGGGCGAGACCTAGTCAGATCCGACTATTGTTCAGAAAACAATGGTCAGATGAGGCCTGTCATGACCAATTTGTGTTTTGATCAGGTGACTGCTGGCATGGTCCCCAATCAGGACCAGATTGTGTTCGGAGGAGATTGTGAGACGGGGCCCAATCAGGAGCAGTTTTTGTCGGAGTGTCTCCTTGTTTCTGCAGCTCGCGGCTAGCTCAGAGACGAAACAGCGGGATATCTCAGGCCCTGGAGGCGAGACAGCGGCGTTAGCTTGGGGGTCAGACAGACTTTGTTGGCTTCCGGATTTTACCGAGCAGACGCAAGGTCTTCCGTCAGTTATGCAGAAACAAACCTACGGTTAAGCGGCTCGACCAAAGCCATCGTTTTCAGAGGCTTGTTTCTTTGTAACTGCTCGGTTGATGCGACTAAAAATTGGCGCACGAAAACGTTCATGTCGTTACAATATGCAATAAATTATGCAATTATGCACTGTTAGGTTTAGGAGCAGCGTGGGCCCAACGTACATCACTGCCCTCCCTTTTTACTATGTCTCAATGTAAAAAGCATTTTGTTTTCCTTACTGACTGACCGTATATTTATTTTAAAACACCAAAGTAAGTGATGGTTTTGATCTATTGCGCAATGGCAGAATATCAGTACCTTTTAAATTGATTTGTTTTAACGGTTGACATTTTCCTCTTAAGATAGACAATATGTATTGTATTGTATCATGTATTGTATGATATATGACTGAGTACCTACCAGTCAGCGGTGGGCAGCTTCAGTTACTCCGTTACCAACGGAACACGACTTTTTCAGTGACAGACTAACAATCTATTTCCTTTTCAAAACAGGTGACCGACCAAGTAACTTCCGTCACTTTATAATCAAGTCCGTAACTCCGTTACTCCCTTAATTTTGTGTTGAGATAATGGGCCAGTGTGAAAAGGACGGGCACCACTAGCGGGAAAAGCATCAGTAGCATATAACAACCGATAGTTTACCAAACAAAACTCATATTTGGTCATCTGAGGTCAGTGACCTTGGTTAACCTGTGTAAGAACATGACCCCAGTAAATTAAATTGTTTTATGTAAAATGGATGACAAATTTGAAATCAGCGTCATTAAATGCCCTAGAAACTGCCAGAGGACAAGAACGTCATGTCAGGTCACTGGAAGTCAGGGACCGCGCTTGACCTCTGAGCAGTCAACACCTGCTCGTATATTCCTGAACAACAAACACCCGATCGGAAAGTCCACACGTTACAAGCAATAAACATCGATACTGCGGGACTTGCGTCTGACATGACCATGAAAAGCCGGTCATGAGTTATGGGCAGTAGACATTATCAGAATACGTGTAAAATTGTCATTAAGTAGAGTACTGAACGTTTCAATCCAATCGGTTAATAAATACGCCAGTTGTTCCCGAAAACGAGGGGTTGGCGTGGCATCAACCCTTCACTGGCGAGGGTTAAACTAAAGTAGCGGAATAACGGACTAAAGTAACTTCCGTTAAATTTTTGCTCAAAGTAACGGAGTAACAAGTAACGAAACTACATACTTGCATGAGTAACGGAGTAACGAGTAACGGAACTACATTTTTAGCAATGATGCCCACCACCTAAAATCCTTTTCACCAAATTTGCAACCATTATTCTAGCATATATTATTTACTTGCATACTATCACCGAAAAATAATATCGCGCACCTGTGTGTTGCTGTGTATTTGGGCTCATCAAACACTTTCCGGTCAGCATTTTCATATTGGATCAGACTTTGGATCGGACATGATTTGGGATTTGTTTTGAATCTTGCATCACTATTACTTATTATTATTTTTGTTCTCATATAATTGCCAAAGTTTATTGTTGAAGTGTCCTATATCATTTATTAACATATTACCTGGTTAAACATCTGGTTGCCAAGTAAAAATTAACGCTTAGCGAAAGTACTCTATAAATTGCATACCCATGCCGCCCAGTAATCTCATGGAAGAAGTAAGAATGCATACCCAACCCAGACAATCGGAAGAATTGAGTGGGCACCCATGGGTGCACCCGATCCATGACAATCGCTGATGTCCACCACTGCTATCAGCTTTATTTCCCATATGAATTACTCGGCGTTCGCCGTTTCGGGACCTCTGTAACCGTCTCTAAGCAAAACAGTCTTCGACACCACCAGTCTGTCTCTGTCTCTGTCTTTGGGTGCTGCACGCAGTGGAATCCAATGCAATTACTATAGCCCTCGCCCACGGTATCAGGGGCGAGGGCTAAATAGTTTCAGTTAATATTGTCACTCGTGCGCGAGGCACTTACAGACAGTACCGATGACATGTTGACATTGAATTAAAACGGGTGGTGCTTAGAGCAAGGCTGTTTTAATTATTATTTAGCCATTCGTCAGACGAAAACCAAACATCGCCCCAGGTAAATAGAAGTTAGCTGAAGTATTCGAATTAGGTGGAACTGAAAGGACATAGACTACTAGCCGTTTTCACGAAGGAGTTTATTTCGCTGGGCACATCGACATCCGGGCTTGGTGCTGATGAAGTCGGGACAGAACATTTGCGACTACACCGAAAGTACGGGGAGGGTTGACCGCCCCCCCCCCACGCCACCCACCCCCACCGGCACCCCTCCCCCCGGTCAACAGCTTTTCACTGACGACTGACGGGCCCGGTACCCGCCCCCCGCACAAGAACTTTGTGTGGAAATACGCCACTGGATTTGCCCCCCGAAAAATATGGCTAGATCTGCCCTTGTGTAACGAGCATTCAGGAGCCTCCGGTTCTCTCAAAGGCCGGGCTATAAGAGTAACGTACTGCATAATACGCCCTGGCAATATAGAGGGCGTTTTCGGCTCGTAGCCTGCTATGTTATGGTGTTGACGTCGGATGTTCGCTTCCGCCAGCCTTCCTGGGTGGGCCATTCAAAGGAGCATATGAGCTTGAGCACCCCTTGGATCGCGCGATAGAAACTGATCCTGAAATGCGCGCTGTAAGGTACCCGTGAGTTATGATCATCATTTCACTGCCAATTCTGGTGAAACGTGTAAGGGAAATAATAATACTGAATACCATAAACAATGTAATACCAGCAACAATACAGGAGAGTGCAGAAACAACACTGATATGAGGAAAATGGCGGTGGTCCAAAACTCATTAATTTGGGTTGGATACCGATAGGCTTTCATGTTGTGAGAGCCCAATAGTAATTTATGACCAACCAGGTGCCAACATGTGGCCTGAATCGTGTCAACGAGTCAAGTTAAAATTTTAGGGATTATCAGGATTTTACAGTGGGCATTGTACAATATAAATACAAGAAGGTAAGGCTCCAAAACTTTATTTATCTTGAATCAGACGAAGTCCATGTTACCAAATTCCCAGAACCTTACCAATTGCGTTTTCAACCTGCACAATCACTCTTCATAGCACTTGTTGTGCATTGAATAGGTGTTCTATTTTCTCCAGACTACTATATATAAGTATATAATATATATATATATATATATAATATATATATATATATATATATATATATACATGATTTAAATTAGTGATAAGACAAAAATGTGTATGTGTATAAATGTCTGGAAAGCGTTTAAGTGAGGCTACTCTATTGCTAACGACTTGGCCACCATTAGTTTAAACCACGGATCCAACACTACGTCTGACTCCACGAGCGCTTTGCCTTGCCTGATCTACCTGGTTAGTGGTTAAGATATGTGATTACCACACCTTGTTTGACCGTGGCAATGCCATGCAATCCATTCTCAGTGAACAGGCGCCACACGATGACACCGTGGTTGGCTACCCGACCCTGGCAATATGGCGCTTTTGTGATGCTGCACCAGGCCATGCTCGTGGCGGTACAGTGCGTGGATTTTTTCAGGTGGATTTTATTTGTTATTCGTTTTTTAACGTTCAGTCACCACTCAGGCTCCACGGCCAGGTGTCACTGTCAGCTCGACCTGCTCCACGGCCAGGTGTCACTGTCAGCTCGACCTGCTCCACGGCCAGGTCTCGGTTGACCTGCTCCACGGCCAGGTCTCGCTGTCAGCTCGACCTGCTCCACGGCCAGGTTTCTCGCTGTTCAGCTTCGACCTGCTCCCACGGCCAGGTGTCACTGGTCAGCTTGACCTGCCCTCCCGCCAGGTCTCGCTGCCGGCTCGACCTGCTCCACGTTCCAGGTCTTCGCTGCGGCTTGACCTGCCTCCACGGCCAGGTCTCGCTGCCGGGCTTTGACCTGCTCCACGCCAGGTCTCGCGTCAGCTCGACCTGCTCCACGCCAGGTGTCACTGCCCGCTCGACCTGCCTCCAGGCCAGGTCTCGCTGCCGGCTCCGGACCTGCTCCACGGCCAGGTGTTCCACTGTCAGCTCGACCTGCTCCACGGCCAGGTCTCCGCTGCCGGCTTTGACCTGCTCCACGGCCAGGTCTCGCTGGCCGGCTTGACCTGCTCCACGGCAGGTCCGCTGCCGGCTTCGACCTGCTCCAACGGCCGGTGGTCACTGTCAGCTACGACCCTGCTCCACGGCCAGGTCTCGCTGTCAGCTTGCCTGCTCCACAGGCCAGGTGTCACTGTCAGCTTCGACCTAGCTCCACGGCCAGGTCTCGCGTCGGCTCGACCTGCCTTCCACGCCAGGTGTCACTGTCGGCTCGACCCTGCTTCCACGGCCAGGTTCTGCTGCCGGCTTGACCTGCTCACGGCCAGGTGTCACTGTCAGCTTACCTGCTCCACGGCCAGGTGTCACTGTCAGCTTGAACCTGCTCCACGGGCCAGTGTCACTGTCAGCTCGACCTGACCTCCCACGGCCACGGTCTCAGCTGTCAGCTCGACCTGCTCCACGGCCAGCGTCTTCGCTGCCGGCTTGACCTGCTCCACGCAGGTGTTCACTGTCGGACTTGACCTGCTTCCCACGGCCAGGTGTCACTGGTCAGCTTGACCTGCCCACGGCCAGGTGTCACTGTCAGCTCGACCTGCTCCACGGCAGTGTCACTGTCAGCTCGACCTGTCCACGGGCCAGGTCTCGCTGCCGGCCTTGACCTGCTTCCACGGCCAGGTCTCACTGGCCGGCTCGACCTGCTCCACGGCCAGGTGTCACTGCCGGCTCGACCTGCTCCACGGCCAGGTCTCGCTGCCGGCTCGACCTGCTCCACGGCCAGGTGTCACTGCCGGCTCGACCTGCTCCACGGCCAGGTCTCGCTGCCGGCTTGACCTGCTCCACGCCAGGTCTCCTTGCCGGCTCGACCTGCTCCTACGGCCAGATGTCCACTGCCGGCTTGACCTGCCTCCACGCCCAGGTGTAACAACTGTCAGGCTCGACCTGCTCCACGGCCAGGTGTCACTGTCAGCTTCGACCTGCTCCACCGGCCAGGTCTCGCTGCCGGACTTGACCTGCCTCCACGGCCAGCGTCTCGCTGCCGGCTTGACCTTGCTTCCACGGGCCAGGTCTCGCATGCCGGCTTGACCTGCTCCACGGCCAAGGTGTCACTGTCAGCTCGGGACCTGCTCACGGCCAGGTTTTCGCTGCGGCTTGACCTGCTCCACGGCCAGGTCTCGCTGCCGGCTTGACCTGCTCCACGGCCAGGTCTCACTCAGTGTCGGTTCGACCTGACATGCTCCAGACAGTGCACTGTGGGCGGATTGACCATCCTAGCACGACACGGGTCAAAAAATGAATTATCGTGAAATGCTATAAAACCTTTACCACTGTGTTCGCAATCCTTTCAGACCACATTGTTCTTGGGCTTTGTTTTTGATGCAGGTTTGGTATTTCATGGCGAAAATCAACTTAAACTTAGACTTCTGGTCACGGTCTGATCCACCATCGCACGTTTCGGCAGTGTGTTTTTAGAGCAAGAGAACGTGTCAATTTTAAGAAGGAAATGTACATATGTATACACAAAAAGATAGTCCTGAATCTCGGGAACACAATGAACCCAAAATAAATGGCATTCACACAATCACTTATGCTGCAAATGTACACCAAAGTATTTAAGACAAATTATCAGTACAAAGCTATCGAAAAAATATTTGAATAAAAATTCAAAAAATGTACCCCCGAGTACCTCGACAAAAATCATACCACATGTCAATGAGGACTGTGCTCTTTTATGTTCCACTGCGATTTTTTTGCTCCTTTTTGCTCCTTTTTGCGTGGCAGGTCGATAAGTATCCGCATTTCGCAGACTACCTGAGTACGTATCACGCTCACTATGTGATTAGCCAGAATCGTTTATTCAATTTTTTAGTGAGACTTTCCCATTCCCATTCTTTGTTTCCTCTTTCTCGTGCATATAGATATTCTCAAACTCCCTATCTCAATCTCTTCCCCCTCCCCCCACCCGTTGAGAGAGATGGGGAGGACTTTCCCCGTCCTCTCGCAACCTACCATAAGTTCCCAATGCGCGTTCAGTCCTGCAGCAGCAAGCAACCAATAGGCGGTGAGCGCAATGGCTCGCTTTGTATTACATTAAGGATTTATTTTTTACAGCGTGTTCTAAGCCATTTACACGAAAGATGCACTAATAATTATCTACCAGATCTAGTGGGAAGAACAGCTCAAGTCATTTTGCCCGAGCGCTGCTGCGAACAGTTGCTTTCACTCACGACTCCGACATGAGT
Organism: Semibalanus balanoides; assembly: GCA_014673585.1. Taxonomy (NCBI): domain Eukaryota; kingdom Metazoa; phylum Arthropoda; class Thecostraca; order Balanomorpha; family Balanidae; genus Semibalanus; species Semibalanus balanoides. The sequence continues at coordinate 21,163 of VOPJ01008187.1, forward strand.
TTGGGGCCGCTTTTTGTATTGAGTTTAGCTATGCTTCAAGAAAAGAAAAACGCCGTTGCCGTTGATAAATACCATTTAACCTTATTCCCTGCGGAGCCAGAAATTAACGTTAAAGGGAAATGTTTTCACTTCTCTGAAAATGTCCAATGTACGGCCCTTTGTGGGTGCAAATATGAAGTAATGATGCCGAGGGCACGATTCTGACATTTGTTTCTCACAAACAGTGCTCAATTAAATGAAAAACTAGTTTAGTATTTTGGGCTGATGACGTTCATATAAGGAATTTTTGGAAATAGAAAAAAACCTTCACGCTGCAAATATGGTATGACTAGTGTATGGCCTAATGTTATAGCGCAAATGTTAGAAAACAAGTCTATTTATCAAAACATTGATAAAAAGGGATGACGAATCGGCTTTAAAGAGGCCTACCCTAAATAACTAGGGCCTTATTTTTTGCAGATGGTCACCAAACTCAAAATTTTTCTTCGATTAGACCTCCTGTGGGTGTTTTAACTTCTACAATACTTAGTTCAATGGATTACCAACAACTTGGCCATCTCACTCATATTATTTAATGTGAAACATTCCCTTTAACCGCGCTGGTAGGGCGAGATTGTGCCCCCCCCACGCAGATATCTTTAGTAACGTCAGCGATTTCGAGGAATGAAAATTCATTTTGTCATGACAATATATTTTCTTCTTGAATACCGAAATATATTTTTTGTTGAAAATGGGGGCTAGGGGGCAAAAAAAAGTTATTTAAAGTCATTTGCAGCCATTGGGTTCAGCATTTCATGCACAAGCTTTTTTGGCTTTAAATTGTACTGAGTCGTTCCAATATATCAAAAGACAGGTACCCCAAACAATTCATCAGTCTACTCAAGGATGTAAATGGGCGATTTTCTGATAAGAAATATCGTGCTGTTATCATGATTGTTTGGAACTATATAAACTCACATGTGGGCATTATTGTGATTTATTTGCTGTAATTTGTGAAATGTAATATATTGCGCCTAGGTTGATCCACTTTAACATCGTGTGAGGCACGCACCATATCGTAACGCTTTTTTATAATCTTACTTATTTTAAGTGAACCTTATTTGACGGAGGTATAACCTCCCATTTATGTAAACATGGTTGCGTCCTTTTGCCCCAAAATATATACATCTCCAAGTATATTTTATGTATAATTCCAGGACATCGCTTTTCTGACGCATTTTATTGCATCGCAAACTACGAAAGGAAAGTATGCGCCGCACAACCGCATTCGTAACACCCTCCCAAAAACATGAGGCTGGCACCGTCTCTGCTCGGTCGATAAAAAATACGCGTAGTTATTTTCTAGGAACAGTCAATAATTTTCAAGACGCTAGGTCTAACGGTTTAGAATTGGCAAGCGAAAAATGGCTGGGGGGAAGGCTGAATCTGCCCCACAGGGAATATGGCTTAAATCATGAAATGCATAGGTAAGGCGGAAATAGACGCAAAATAATGTGAGTTTTGTTGCTCTGAGAGGTGACAAATATGTAAATTAATCACTTCGCTGTAACTTTATTAGTCACAGAAGTGAAAATACACTCTAGTGCATTAGATCGGGACAGGCAACTCGGTGGTGATTGGGTTGTTTGCTCTCCTGTCACACGCTTACGCTGTGATTGAGTTTGACCCATTGGCATTTGGATATTGCATTCTATTTTTCTTTTCTGATCTCGCTTGAGATAACATATTTTCAATTCAAGCAGCACAAAAAGGCCCTACAGTGCCCATTTGCAGTGTCTTACTTGCTGTCAAAGTCAGCTTTCGAGCCGTGTCGCGCTAAAAAGACAAATCCACCCACTGTGCAGTGGCCGCTGGGAGCCAGCCCCGCCTGCCTCTCATGCCCGGCGTGCCTGGCCGCAGTGCTGGCTGTTACGGCTCCGAGATGGGGCGTCCATCGCAGACACTGATGACGCACGTACTGCCAGTCTCAGAGCCAGCACAGGACGGCCACTGTGTCTGTGTGTGTACCGTCGTCGGCCGTGTGGACGGCGCGGCTGGCCAGACGGCCGGTGGTACCCACAGACGCAGCCAAACATATCACGCGCCAAGCCGGACACGTGCCAAGCAGACAGGACAACTGACGGTGTGACCGCCGCTGAGTTCTAAAGCCTGTTGCGCTGGTGAAAAGTTTTTCGAAGATGGTGCCGGGTGTTAGAAAGATGAGTTTAAAATAATGGCAAAGACTAAAATTTCAGCAGCATCTTATATTTCAGTCTCGTGTTCTAATTTCGAACTGTCGCGTTGCGTCTAGTCTAAAACTCTAGCTGTGAATGGTGTAGGGTGCTTACAAATATTTGTGCACGTATATTAATTCAAAGAGATGGTTAAGGTAATTTTGAAGCGAAAGCAAATATTTAGTTTAAACATATTGCGCATTGTATGTTAAAACATAGAAAGCAATATACACTACACAATAGGCGCTCGTAATATGCAAGCAGACAAATAAACGTATGTAAGGAGGTTGTTCAAAATGATCATTTGTGCTAAAAGATATATTATTTTATTCAAAGAAGGCCTAAATTATTCTAAACGCGTTCGATTACAATCAACATCAGAGATTCCTGATGTTGATTTGTAAATCGAAACGCCGTTAGAATAATTTTGGCCTTTCTTTTGAATAAAATAATACTATTTTTAGCAAATGATCATTTTGAACAACCTCCTTACATGACATAGTGCTAAACTTTCCTCCAACTCTTATCAAGATAAACCGTATGACTTGATTTTGTCAGGTCATAAATTGCTTGCTGGAAATCGAATGAAGTATGATAGTATTTCGTGGTTATGTCACAAAATATAGGTCACCACATAGTTGTACGGCAGTTCCTGTTTTGGTATGCATTTGGCTGATAGAGTAGGTACCGCGCTTAATTTGGTTGCGGGGGTGGCTAAAAAGCTTGTATTGTTTCAACCGCTAACCATCCGACCACAAACTTCTAGACACATATTGGACATACCTATCTCTGTGTGCGTGTCACTCAACAGAATCACACCTCGTACCATTGCGCAATGCGCAATATCGTTTGAAGTTCCTCTGCCGTTTGTCAAAAGCTGAGCTGAAACGCACTTGCTAAGTTATCGTGGCCTCGGCGCGTTTGGAGTGTCAATATCAATGACAAACGGATTCCACCACTCTACTGCGGAGAATGCAGCGATGCATCTTTGTCATAGCTGTCGTCACATTCCGGACCTACCCATTCATCTTTATGGAGAGCCTGTACCCGTCAAGAGCACAGTCAGCTTTTTGGGGGTCTGCGACGTGGCAGTCGTCTTCCTCTTATGAAGGTTCGTCTGAGGCAGAGAACATATGGGGACGTATAGTGGAATAATCCATCAGGGCCTTAGCTATTTTGAAGCGAGTCTCTTGATTATCTAATGACTCAGGCAGCGCAACTCATGGCTCAGACAAAACAACTCGGCCATGATATACAGATTCTCTGATATCCAGAACTAATCTGCTTTAACCCTCGCTTTACGGGGGACTAACAGCCCCTGATGTTTTTCTTGAATAACTTTGTACACATGACATGCATCTTTCTGAAATTTTCCGTGGCTGATTTTACAACAATGATACGTATTCCGTGAAATTTTCATCAATATAGGTCAATATTTTTGGAGATAATGACGTTCTCATAACGTCATGTTCGTAAAAAAGCGTCAAATATTGGGAAAATCATAGGAAATCGAGTTTTGCAGCAAATTAAAAACGGAAATCATGAAAGACGTAAATTATTATTATCTTTCAAATGGCAATTTGGGATTTCCTTTTTACCCCCAAAAGTTCAAAAGACGTATTTTTTTTAAATCCCACCAAATCAAAATTTTCAAAAATAACTTAAAAAACGGAATATATGTGAGAGAACTGAGTTCGGAAAATGCCCAAACCGAATTTCAAAGCAATATCTCTATTGTTGACTGAGTGATGGCTTCCTTAGTGTAAGAAACTTATGACGTAATTTTGTACTTAACTTTTTTGACTTTGTTACCAGATACGAACAAACAAACACTTTTTTGTATTCAGGAGCAAAAGCTGGTCGGGAAACATGCATTTTTATTTATATTTAACACTTTCTAATTTTGAGGTCTTCGGACCGTTTTTCCGGACGTGATCGAGTCAATGTTGCTAATGCTAATCGCCCATAGCAATTTTCATCTATGGTGACGACTATCGTTCCTAGAAGCTCATTAACTAATCCAGATCTAAAAATCGATATATGTTCAGATAGCTAATTCAACGACCAACATTTGGACGCTAACCAAATCATTTTAAATTCATAACTTTAATCATTACGACGGACAGAGCAAAACCGCTATTTTTGAACGGTGTCGATTTTAGCTCATTCACTTGACCTGAAAGATAACCTGTTGACCTGAAACCAAAAATGATATATCATTAGATTCCTTACATGACATGCAACATGCTGGTTTTTACGGCGTTGCTCTATCTTCCTTGGTTTAGGAGTTAACAGGGGGCCTGTCAGCCTCCCCTCCCGTACGGCGAAGGTGAGAAACGTTCCCCTAAATCGAGGGTTAAAACGTGCAAAGCTGGGATAACCCGCCTATCACGAGTCAATGGGAACAAAGTCTTGTATGCACTATATTTGTTAAGTATGCGTGTATAACTATATGCACATGTTTAGTGAGACGAGGGGCGCTTGACTCTGGTTGACTAACCACTGGCTACAGGTGGAGGGGGGTTGATTGATAGGTCTTGGTCGTTGGCTATACCTGTTCGGCCCGCATATGACAGTCCATTAGCGCATGTGACAGCCAACTACCGTCGTCAGTTATCAGTCATCAGTCACCAGTAACCAGTCATCTGTCATCTGTCATCTGTCATCTGTCATCTGTCAGCAGACAAATGATGACACAGCCGAGTCACATCCTGTGCCGGTTCAGCCTGCCATACTGCGTCACATCCTGTGCCGGTTCAGCTGCCATATGCCGTCAATCCTGTGCGGTCACCTGCCATAACTGCGTCACATCTGTGCGGTTCAGCTGCCATACTGCGTCAACAATCCTGTGCCGGTTCAGTCCTGCCATAAATTGCGTCACTCCTGTGCCGGTTCAGCCTGCCATACTGGCGTCCAATCCTGTGCCGGTTCAGCCTGCATACTGCGTCACTGTACCGTGAAGGCCGCTCGTCACGTTACGTCACGTTACGTCACGTTACGTCACGTTACGTCACGTTACGTCACGATGATGATGATGATTGGACACATTGCAGCTCACTCAGCACACCCATCATGCATACTTTTGTGAGGTGCTCCATTGGTGGTATTGGTGGTAGAGATGTCTGGCGAAAAGGTTTTCTTTGTGTCTGTGTTTGCAGCTCTGTGTTATTCAGCAGTGTATTTGTTTGTGTCTGTGTTTGCAGCTCTGTGTTATTCTGCAGCAGCAAAAACGTCTCGATGGATAGCGCAGATATTTTTTGTTCATCTTGTCCTGACGCTGATCCTCAGTTACTCATTCCCTTTGTGCTTTGACGATAACCCAATGCTGCTCATGGAGCTGTAAGACGCCTTAATCGGCGAAGGAGGAGCGAGCCCGTAAAAATCCGATAGCAAGGAAATTGGTCTGTTGTCATTCAGAAGGAGTGAGTGAGAACGCGAAGCGTTCGAACGAGCGTAGTCAGATGGGCTAAAATCCGTTTTGATCTTGCTTACTTGCTTGCTTGCATGGGTTTCAGGGATAACTCCTGTTTCACTGCACTGATCATGCAAAGGTATACGGGGAATGGTGGCATTTTAAAGCCGATTCCTTCCATGCAACGTCCATAGGCGTAATGTTAAAATCCGAAAATGTTGGGGGACACGTCCCCCGTCCCCCCTTTGGCGCCGCCCCTGAATGTATAAATATAAAAAAAAATCATACCAGCTGCATGATAAGCACGTGCGCTGATTTCGAATTCATCTCCGCTGACTGCTTAACGATCTTGTCAGAATCAGAAACAAAAATGAATGCTCTGCCCCAGTCAGAAACAAAGGCATGCTCTGCTCTAGTAAGCGTCGTCAGCATCTGGAGCTGAGCCCGGTTCTTTGCAGCCATATAACTTGTAACTTCCCCGGCACCGTTATTAGAAGACTGATATGATGTGGAGCGGCCCGAGCCAAGCGAGCCACGCTATATATTACTAGAGGCCATTAATGCTTATTGCATTAGCTCTTGGGTTTCAAAATCGTACGCTTTACTAAATACTTAAATAAATGCGTAAAGCCATTTACTTACGTTGATCTTCCTTTGCATGTCAGGCGGTGGCGTCTGGGTAGGCAGTGTAAGTCCGGTAGGGATCTGATTCAAGGTTGCAAGCCGATGGTTCACCCACGTGTGCACGGACAGCGACGGCGGAACGCCATGGCTAATAACTGTATCGAACTGGTACATTGTTGATAGGCCGATTGTTAATACATTGTCAATACTGTAGTATTATATTTTTGGCAAATTTGACAGATTTTTTTTGCGTTTTCCGAGAAAAAAATCAACAATGAAATTGAAGAAGAGGTGAAAACACACCAGAACATTATTTTTGTGCGCCAATTATAATGCTACATGCCTATATCATGCATTTTTGTGCAATTTTTCGTGATTTTTCAGTCTTTTGCAATTTGACAAATTTCTACGTGTTTTTCGAGAAAATTTTCAACAGAAAAATAAAAGAAGGGGCAAAAGCACACGAATGTTTTCCCAAAGTAAGCTTCCTAAAAACAATTTTTGGTGCTTTATTTTTCAGTCATTTTTTAATTTTGACCGATTTCCAAATTTGTTTGACACAATTTTCACAAAGCAAAATAAAGGATATACTTTAAAGAATATGTTGTGAAAAAAAAATAGAAAAGATGTGTTAATAATTTTTAAGCCCATTGAAAATGAGAGTCGAAAAGGGTGCTTTTGACCCCCCACGGGTGCATTTTGCACCCCACGTGGTCACAACATAAAAAGTTAGAGTAGTTGCATGTACCCTAAAAGTTTGGGACCATTGGTACCAATTACTGTTCGGCTTGTAGAGCGTGATAAAAATTTGCGGACACGCAGATAAACACACAGACAGGTCGGTTAATACTTTTCTGAGCGAGGCTCCAATGAAAATCTTCGAAACTCTGAATTACTATTTTCTACGATTTTGAACGAAGGTGAATGACTTGATAATATCATATTGATTACAACAACAATATCATATTGATTCATATTGATTACGTTGTTTGTTTCATTTATGGTACATACAATTCATGAAATTAAATTTTGCCTTGTATTACGGTTTAATCATTTTACTTAAATGCACCCAAGCGTTAGTCATCATTGAAGCTGGGTGAGTGTTTTTGAAAATGGCATAAACATAAAATAAGGTGATTTATTTTATTTCAGCTCCTGAAGGACAAGTAATTCAGATTGACTTCAGGGACAGGTTTCATCTAGAGCCAAGTCCAGACTGCGAAAATGACTACCTCTTGGTAAGTTCTCCGTACCTCAGTTACAAAACCTCCACTCGAAACACTCGAAAACCTCTTGGTAAGTTCTCCGTAACTCAGTTACAAAACCTTCACTCGAAATGTTCAACCTGGTAAGGAACTGCGCTGGCTGCTTTTTCGCCCTATCGACATGCTCACTGCTCACTAGGGGCCACTCCGACATGCTCAGGGGCACCTCCAACCTGCCCAAGGGCCCTTCAACCTGACCTGCCTAGGGGCCCCTACGACCTGCCCAGGGGCCCTCTGTACTCCCCACTCAAAAATGATCGGCGACGCTCCTACGTACAGTTGCAGACAACGCGTTCCCTCCCCCCCCCCGGTCAACAACTTCCTCGCTGACGGCTGATTGGCTGCTACCCCCTTGGCCTCCTGGATGATGTTAAAAGCTGGGGGTCTGGGGGTTAAATTAAAAATTAAAATTGGGTTGGGAGCCCTCCTGAGCAGAAGAAAGCGGACGTTCATCGGTCAAAATTAGTCCTAAACATGCAAAAATAGGAGTTTATAAACCGAGTTAGCCGTCTTCAAGTCAGCATGGGTGATCCATGCCGACTTAAAGATGATCTGAGGAGGCCCTCAGTCGGCCAGAGGTCCTCGGTCGTCCTGCTATGGCTCTTGGCCGGCCTGAGAGTGCCCAGAGTCGGCCTGGGGGCTCACAGTCGGCCTGGGGGCTCACAGTCGGCCTGGGGGCTCACAGTCGTCATGAGGGGCTCACAGTCGACATGAAAGGCCCGTAGTCGGCATGATGGGCCCTCGGTCGGCCTAATATGACCCTCGGTTGGTCTGAGGGACCCTCAGTCGGCCTGAGGGACTCCAATGCCGACTTGAAGAC
>VOPJ01008188.1:0-29288 GCA_014673585.1 Semibalanus balanoides
CACTTCACGCTGTTTGCCGACTCAAGCGTTTCGACGTCTGTACCAGCTGTGCATCATAGGAACTGACATTTGTATCGCTTATTACGAGCGGAGAATAGTATTGAACAGCCCTGTGCTCATATTTTGTCATTTCTTGTCTGAATACAGTGGCATTTTCTAGCTTAAATCAACGGGATCCGCATTTTACGCAGAACTTCCATTACTCCTCAATAGATGGCGCTAGTAGCGGACAGTGTAGGTACTGGATAAAGAAACCTTGAATTGCGCCTATACGTCTGAGAGTATTGGTGTGAAATCTTAACACATGAGTATTGAAGATTCTGGAATTCCATAAATACAACTTTTTCACACATTTGGGGATGTTTTGATCCTTAAATTGAACGGGGTCTGTCCAGAGACGTGAAAAATCGATCAAATGGCATAATATTTCGTCTTGGTGCCCATCCTTACGCTTTACATATTGAGCCCAAATTTTGTATACGGGGTTTTGGTTACATAAGGACACTTTTTAACCCTTAACACCTTGCACTTAACAAAAAAAGTTGATTTCGCTCCACCCTAATGTGAATATTACAGGCGGATTTTAACAGTGAAATATTGCATTAAAATCTTAATTTTTACATGCATTTTAGAGTCGGTACGTTGGTGTTTGTTTCATCGCTTCATGTCCCATGGGAGCCGAGCACTAATTTAAATCGTGAAAACATAATACAACCATGAATTGCGCTTGCATAGCCATTAGCCAGGAACTTTGCGCGTGCCACGCGCCGCTGATCAACACACAGTGCATATGCCGGGCGAATCGTTTCTCTACACATCTGCGCTTAACCCGTGTCCTTGCATTTTTTGGTTGCCGAGATATAGGTCCGTATTGCTGTGATGTTTTGTATGCAATTTCGTGGACTGAACAGTGTGCACGTGCGCGCGTGCAGTGCTACCCAGAGTTTCACTTGCGCAACATTGCCAGTGGTGTGGTCTCAAACCACATACCGAATTTCAACTTAATCGGTCCAGCCGTTCCTCAGCTATAGCAGGATAACGTTTCATGTCACCCTTGACGCGACACGTGCCTCACGCCATGATGACCCCTCACGTAAGACGAAACACGTCATTAGCATAATGTAATTGAATGGTGCTATCAGATGGTGAAGACCGCTTGCCAATCGGATACAGGAATCAAAAGATAAAAGCTCCTGAGAAGCGCTACGGTCGGGCCGGGCCGGGTCGGCCACTTATATGTGATAAAATCCGGTATTCGGTGAGGACTCGCTCGCGCTTCGCACTCGCTCGTAATTAATGACAGGCGTACTTATGGACATGTCTCTATTGATTGACATATTCACATTGTATCGCAAATATGTGATGCACCTACCTGCTGAACATTCTTATTTCGCAGGCTTATGCGTCAATAGCTGATTTAAACCAAAACTTTCTGTAGGACAATTTGCTTTAATTTTTATATCAGGAAACGCGTTTACTTTCGTCTAATTTCAGGCGTTTTAAGGGCCATAACTTTTTGCCCCCATGGACCAGCCAGTGGTTTGGCTTAAACTTTGCGAAGGTCATGAATGGTAACATTATATTTATCGCCTTGGGTAACATGTTGACGCTGCAAACTTCTTGTTACAGTTTGTATAGCCGTTTTCACGATGGATTATTTTGCGCGAAATGTTTTAAAACATTTTGAAATGTTTTAAAATGTTTTAGTAGTAGCCGTTTTCACGATGGACTAATTTGCGAGAAATATTTTGATTCTCGCCCTACGGTCCTGTAGGGAGAGGGCTAAAACATTTTTCGCAAATTAATCCATCGTGAAAACGGCTCAACTTAAACATTTTAAAAGATTTTAAATGTTTTAAGACATTTCGCGCAAAATAAACCATCGTGAAAACGGCTAATATTTCACCATATTCAACTATCAAATACAAACTAATAGAAATTATTAGCATATGACAAAAGTGTACTATGTATATCAGTAAAACGCCCTTATTAGGTCGGAAACCAAGCGGGTAATTCATACGTGTTATTATCGTAATGTATGATGTCAAACGTTGTTAAGAGCGCTATCAACACAATGGCGTAAACAAAATTGTTTGCGCAGCAGGGAAGCTAAAAAAGTACGAAAATGCTCAATACGTCAGGTCAATATTAATATCGCAAACGCTTTAGCGGTTTTGGGACCGAAGGTTTATACTGGGGCGAATGATTGCGTAGTTACTTTGTATGTTTGTTTGTTGTCTGTCTGTCTGTCCCAAGACTTTTGGTCACAGCGCAGCGACGAAAAGGCGCAGCAACACACCGTCTTCATTGTTCGCCGTCTTCATTGCTGCATTATTTGTGGGCTTGAAAGAGGAAAACACGAATGCGGTGTTTGCTGTTCTATACCCGAAAAAATATAAATTGTAACACATAGGTACAATACATCTAAGACATGATCATTGTTTTTAAATTGTACAACACAACCATTGGGTATTTGCAGATAAATAAACCTCTGAAAAGCATGGCTACGATCGCGATGGGATGCTCAATACACATATTTTCTTCTTAATTGATCGACGGAAGACCTCGCTTCGCTCCAGCGAGGTAACTCTACCTCTGGCCTACAAGCATCAACACAAACATACATGACATTGAGTAATGTTTATGATGAGATGGTCAGTGACAACCCCTGCCCGAAGGTGTACCTCTGTCGTCCTTTGACGAGGTCAGCTCGCCAGTCGCCACGTGGTGAAGCTTCTCTGACAGACAGCGGGAAGGCCTGACAACTCAATCTGCCGGCATTAGGTCGCATTATAAACTTGCTGCAGATGGAGCGGCGGTATGCATTCATTGACGTGGGACATATTCTGTGTTTAAGTTCGTGGTTTCCGGTACCCGCCGCAGAAGGATGTATGTGAACCGATAGTACACGTATTTTTTGTCGGGTTGTTTTTAGTGGCATTAGTAGGCGCTGTAAGGCAATCATGTTTATGTTCCATGCGTGGGACTGAAGCTGCAAACGCTGGGACTGACTTACATATATTTTGATTGAACCAGTCCCATCGTGTGTTTCCTATATGTATATTCAGAAGAGAAGGGCTTCGGAGTTCGGTATCACGTGCGTTATTCATCTCATATTTGGGATAGGCCATCGGCATGGAAACAGGGATCAGCGGATGCTGCGGCACCCACCCTTTTTCCGAAGCATGAGCCTATGACGATGCTAAAAATGAATTACTTTAAGACCAGTTTTGTCATCCGGCATCCCACAGTGTGAGACGCTCATACGCCCTTGAGCTTGATTACAAATAGTTGTGGGCTGTAATACAGATAGCCATAAGCTCAATCATAAGGGTTTCACAATAAATTTGCATCAGGTGTGTTCATGAGGCTGCTTGGCAACTCCGGCGTTAACCCTCGCCCATGCACGTCTGATACCTCGTGAGCCGTGCCAGATGGGGGGGGGGGGGAGCCTCTGGCGTTTGCGCCCCTGCGACAGACCAGAGGACCCCTGGAAAGTTTTAACCTCACCAAAATCAAGTAGCCAGAAACGTAGAGCTTTTTCACTATCCTTTTGTTTTTTAGGAACCTTCTTTCAAACCCGGGAAAGCGGGCCTTTCGAGGCGCCGCCCCATCCCCCTGGCACAGATATCCTGGATACGTGCCTGATTCACACAAGTATATACTATACAAGTGCAATCATGAGGCATGCCACGAGCATATTATCGCCATTTTTTTATTTCGAAAATAGAGCAAACCACACGACCGGATCTAGTCCCATCGACTCACAGCTACCAGCGCGGGCGGATCGGGTTATGTGCGGAAAACTGAGCCTCACCTGGATATGTCATTACATTCGATAGCAAGCTTTAACCCGTATTACTTCGGGGGGGCCGAATCGGACCCGCTTGAGGTTTTTTGCGTACAGTTCCATTACATAAAATCAACCCACAACCTGAATCAAACTTGCTGACTTTTCCTATCATTCATGCACATCGAATCGGGTTTGCTAGCTGTTTTTCCCAATTATAAAGCAATAGAGGGGTCCAAGACAGTTTTCAGCGTTTCGGCGTTTTACACAAAGTCTGCATGGTTAAGAGCACTCGTGAGAAATTGATTGTTGATATGTTAAGTGTTATCGAAAACAGACATCGGTAGAGAATGATTGTTCTTTCAGTAAATGGTAATCTCGACAAATGCGAAAAAAGGTTTCAAAAATAAGACTTTCGAATTTTGACCAAATCTCAAAAAAAAAAAATACAATTTTTTTATTTTTCCATGACGTTTCAAAAAACCGGAATATATGTTATGAAAAACAGGCAAAATTTAATAATGTTTTGAAAGTCTTCAGAGGTGACCTGTAAATATTTGATGACCTGATGTCAGGTAAAATGCTAACCTTCCAATATAAATATATGGTAACAAATTAAAAACAATGGTTTAACATATTGTATCAACCCAATTATTTCAGTATCATGTAATCGTAGGCCCTTCTTGATGAACAGGATGAATTTTTTAGTCAGTGACCTTTTAAAAGATCATTCAAGGTCATTAACACCTTTTTAATCAATAACTCGCGACAGCAACACCATAGAGACTCGCAAATGGTCTCAAAACGTTTGTCTCGTCAATACGCATCTTTTGATATGCAGTTTGACCGACTTTTATCACCTTGACCTTGATCATATCATGCGTACGAAAACGGGCGTTTGAGCAGGTTTGTGACCTGCTCAATGACCCGGGGTCAAATTTTCTATTTGACAAAATTTGTATGATTCAAACCGCAATGACGAGAGAAACACGATGGTATCAACATAAGTGCTCTATATGTTTTAGATAAAAAGTTATTAACAAACAAACTTTTGCTGAAAAAAACAGTTCTTTAAACATTTGTTGACCTCTACAGCCCAAACCATTGACCTGAGGTCATTTCTGATGCCTTAACAGCGAAAGACAATTAAAACAGCTTCACAGTCATTTTTTCGGATTCCTCCTAGCTGCCATAGTTTCCGAGATAATTGCAAAGTTTCCTGAAAATATCATGTTTTGACAAATATGACTTTTAATGACGTCATTTGACCTTGAAGATAGTGACTCAAGGTCACCAAAACTTGACAAAATATAGTTCGTTGTCGACCCTAACCACATACCAAGTTTCATGTTTCTAGCTTTTATGGCAGCCGAAATCTGAAGGGGGGCCGAATAAGCCCCCCCTCCCGACAGATTCGTATACTTTTCATCCCTCCAGGAATAGGGTTAACAGATGTCCGATTGCGTGCTTTGGGTGCAGAATGCAGATGTTTATCAGAGAACCGGATCTATTGGCTCGAAATGGATGCCTTTGCCTATATCCTTTCCTGATCCTCTTTTCACTTTTACATACGAAACTGACTGCATAGAAATGCTTTCTGGTGAAATGTTTGCTTCTTGGAAAGTGGAGGCCTCATAAACCTCAAAAGGAATATTACCAGCAGGTGATGTAATTTCGCGTGGTCTGTGATGCCAAAGGCGATAGCGAAACGGCACGCCACGGCACTACAAAGCTGGAAGTTCTACGAGTTCAAACCATGCGTGACGTAAATCTTGCTTACCGGAACCAAGCTAATACGAATAGGATGCAGGAGTTGAGAGGAAATGCACAAATCCGATTGTCACAAAGGCTCATGAGTGCCCGTCAGACCCTATAGGTGTGTCTGACATGAGCCATAGAGATGATTTAAATAATCTCTTATGACGAGTACAAATCTGGTATGTTGTTAGTCAGGCTAAAAACAGGAAGAAGAATAATCGTCGAGTCGTGTTGCCTTTTCTTTAAAAAATAACATAACCTTGAAAAGTCGCTACCATGTGTGTACCATATACCATATATATATATATATATAAAGACGACCGCATTAACTTCTAAGAACACGTTAGCCGAATTCACAAGAGCTGGTCTTGACTTCACCGACCTCATTTCTGTCTGAAGTTTCTACGAATATGATGTGTACAATTCCTTTTCAATGCTCCTTTTCACCTTGGAAATAATGACACTTAAGTCGTGCGCAAAACTACGAAAATGATGACGATGAGCACAAGCAAACATGGAATACGCTACTAAAGAATGTATCGTAATCCCGGCATAAAGCTCTAGTCATGCCAATTGGTGCAATGTGTTTTTCGTGGTGGGGTATTTCGCATGTAACCGGCTATCCCAGCATTATAACAAAACAACCGCTCTTTTAAGTTTTAACGATACTCCACTGAACCACTCACTACTGTTTTATCTATACGTAACATAAATATATGGACAGAGTCGAATTTCACCCCAATAGCGTTGAAAGTCAACACCACCTATATATGATTGAATATTGAAATAAAGGTAAGGTTTAACAAATTGGCATCGTAGCCAGTCAGTGTCTCCGTACCTATAATTATTCCCTCAACTAGCTAATAATAGACGCGCGTGCCTCACCATGCTGTCTGGTTTCTCCGGGTAGCTTCAATAGACTGACCCTGACATAGCCACTCGTACATCTGGATTAAGTACTAATTCATGAAGAGCACAACACTTTGTTTCCGCGGCACTTGGAGGGCACATTCCTTGTACCAGTCCGGAGAACTGCCATGGCCACCTTGTTCACCTTCAGCTTTATAATCGGATAACCCGACGCGCGACAGATGTTGAGAACCAGGACTAGACACGTTCGTTCCCCTGCTCAGCCGTCACGGCCGTTCTCGGAAAGTCAGCTTATTTTGGTTGCCACTATGAGGAGGAACTGTGATCCGTAGTGTTGTCGTGCTGCATGGGGTCCGAATGTCGAGAGGCCCTGTGCTTTGTGATGACCATCTCCGATCCGGCGCGTCAACGGCCGAGTGACCGCCCCGCCGCCAAGGTTAAGCAGGTGCGGAGACAAACACACACAAACAGCGCACCACCCAATGGGCCGATGACGGTCTCCGGCACTTCCTTGCATACCAACGAGATACACAACGCCTCGCTGCATTATTAGTATCTTTTTTATGACCAACACCAACCTTGCACCACCCACAAAGCTGCAATGTGGTGTGTGTGTGTGTGTGTGTGTGTGTGTGTGTGTGTGTGTGTGTGTGTGTGTGTGTGTGTGTGTGTGTGTGTGTGTGTGTGTGTACCTAAAATTCTACCTAATAAATGGAAACCGATTTTCATTGAAATCTTGACAATGATTTTCATTGAAATCGAAGGGGTCCGCCAAATCTCGAATCTGTCGCTGGCCAACTCTATTGACGTTTAGACGCCAAATTATCGTATGTAGCGTGAAATGGTTTTCACTAAGTTAATCTACGCCTGGAACTCTATCTTGAAACCGATTTTCGCGGAAACATAAGAGATCTGCCAAACTTGAATCTGTCGCTGGCGAACCCTATTGACGTCTGAGTGTGTGTGTGTGGGGGTGGGGGGTGCAGCACGCAAAAACTATCATATGTAGGGTGAATCAGATTACATTTCATCATGTTGAATCAATAACTCTGAGGTCATGTCAATGACCCAAATGTCATCGAATCGTAAATGTGTGAAAATCGAATACTGATCGTACCAAAATGGTGAAAGAACATCTTAGTATGCTTAATACATCTCAAATTTGAAATCAGCGTCACCAAATGGCCTAAAAACGGCAAAATGCAAAAAGTTCATGTCAGGTCATCTGAGATCAGTGGCCTTGGTTGACTTGTGAAAGTGCATCACCCCAATGGAACATATAATTATGTAAAATGGACCCAAGATTTGAAATCAGCGCCACAAAATGTCATGGAAACGACCAGAATCCCCCAAAAGTCATCTGAGGTCATTGGAGGTCAGTGATCTCGGTTGACCTTGGAAAATGTCAGTTGAGGTCACAACTTCAGCGGAAGCCACAACTGTCACCTGGAAACTTCTTTGCATATGCTCCTGAACAGCAAACACTCGGAAACTGCACATGTAACAAGGATCGATACTACGAGACGCCAGTTGCACCTGATATGACCCTGAGAAGCAGGTCATAAGTCACAGGTCATTGAAGTTGGAAGATACAATTTTTCCTGGAATGTGTCAAATTTTTCAAAGGTAGAGTACTTCAAGTTGCATCGCGTTCGGTTGATAAATACGTGAGTTATTTCGGACAAACCGAGGGGGTTGGCATCTGTATCCCTCGTACCCGGGCGAGGGTTAACCCGCGTCCTACTGGGCCTCTGCCTTTCCTTCGCCCGACTGGGGCGAAGGAAAGGCAGAGACTCCTGTTTTATCAAGACAACAACAAAAAAAAAAACGGCGGCGCATAGCGCCGCCAAATTTGGCATAACTAATCATTGATCCTTTCCGCACATTTTGCGAAAATTCCAGTTTCGTATCGGGTTAGGTCAGATCAAGTGACCCCACCTACCAAAAAGTTTGCGGTCGTGCCATGACCACAGTTTCTAACAGATCAATATCAAACTTTTAGGATTACATCAAGTCATCAGTATACACAAAATGTGTATCTCGGAATTTTGATATCGGTGACCTGAGGTCGGGTCAATTTTGTGACCTCCCATGATAAGTCAATGGAGAAATATTAAATACTTTCTTTTTCGACAATATCAGTCCATTTCCTTTTGGACAATGTTATAATAGGATATTATGTATGATCCAAGTGCAGGTTTAACTCAGAGACCCTTACGGGGTCATCTGAGGTCATCCGAGGTCACCAACACCTTTTCGTCAATAACTCTAAACATAATAAATGATAGAAGAAGTGTAACCTTACCAAATGTGTTGCATCGTCAAGAAACATCCCTGATATGCATACATGGTCCCTACTTGGGTCCTACCACTTGACCTGACCGAGGTCATTTTTTAAGTTGACCTAACATGATCAACTTGACATATTCGAAAGCGCCTTGACGAAAAACCGATGGAGTTAACGTATTGGCGTTATCTTTATTGTAAATAAGTTATTTCTGAAAGTATGTTTTGTGCCCCAAAAATCAGCATTGTTGACTTTATATGCCTTAGAAGCATAAGCTATTGGACCTGAGGTCAATCTTGGATGAACATGGTGCGATTGCAAATTTTCAATGGCTAGCGTTAGTCTTTAGAACGTTTGTTTCTAGATAGCATAGGTTTCCGTAGAGATTTGGGGTTTCCTGGTGCGATGTCCCGTAAACTTGAAAATTGACCGTTTGCTGACCCTGTGATCTCTGAGTGTTTGCACGTGATTCGAAAAATGTCTGGAATAGTTTCGAAATTATTTGATAACGGTTCGAACCGTGTTTGTTTGTCTACGTGCCATAGAACGAGTTAGAGGGTGTTCAAACACCCCCCACCCGCCCCACGTCGGGGCGAATGAATAATACAGAGGCCCACGTGGGGCGCGGGTAAAGGTTTGGCCCTACAAACCATTTCCGTTCATTACTGCATATTTGTCTAGCATCTTAAAAGTTTGGTCAGATGAAGCACCGTGCAACGGAAACATTAGCCGTTTTCACGATGGACTAATTTGCGAGAAATGTTTTTACCCTCGCCCTACAGGCCCGTATGGCGAGGGTTAAAACGTGTTTTTTTTATCGCAAATTAGTTCATCGTGAAAACGGCTACTCTATGTGAGACGGCGAAGGAGAGCATGGCACGATTTTACCGTAACTCACCACAGCTTGCTTCGCACGCAGCTGGGCTGGTGAAACGCTCGTGCGCTGCGCAATGTCATGGACACGAAGCTAGCTCAGAATTTTCAAGTGGGCCGTCTCCGCTACGCACGCGCTATATGTAAGGTCGGGCGTTTGACACGGCTAAACAGGTCAGTTCGCGCCTCTTGATGCAACCCCATGTCCACGCATAGCAGTGGACGCGGAGCCAGGTTGAGTACAGAAAGCCAGTCCGGGTTGGACAGGAAGGCTAGCATTCCATCCAGCGTCGCGTGGCCACTCAGCAAAGACTCAACTGCCTCTCTTCATGCTTGTAACGTCTGCCCGCGCGCCTGGCAGTCGCTGCCAACATGAGCTGACCAGAGCATCTGGCTGGTGTGATCGGTCTGACACTGGGCGTTCCTGGCTCTGTGTTCCCAGCACTAACGCCACGGTCTTCCGGTCCTACCGGCGCAACAAGAAGCAGAACTGTGGCAGCGTCCCAGATGGCGCGCTACGCAGTTGACCCAGCACTGTTGCCGGTACAACCCCGAGTACAACAACAATCCGCGACGCTCCGCCCCGTGGGCCCGGGGGGGAGAGATCCGCCATCGGCTCTGTGCAGGTCGAGGGTATCAACGACAAAAATAAGCAAGCGATCAACGGCGGGAAGTACTTGCCGGCGACAAACGGCCACGGCGGCAGCCACTACGGCAACGCCGGCCTAACAAGGGTGGGCAAAGTACTACGACCCAATCACGCCAACCACGGCAAAGAAGTAGGCGGCTGACGCGCCCACGGCAACAAGAAGGATACTGCGGAGACCACGGTAACAGTCACCACGGCTACAGGGTGAAGCAAGTATACGGCGAACACGCACGAACAAGCACACGGCAACAAGGCACAAGTACGGCAACAAGGTCACGACAAGGGCCACAGAACAACGGTACAAGAAACTCCACCACAAGGAGGATACAAAGCCAACAAGAAGTTCAGCGACAACACACAGCGACGGGTACCACAAGGCAAGTACAGCGACACGGACGCTACTACGGAGGCTATGACGGCAAAAGTACCACGGCGGACACACAATGAAAGGGCCACTAACGATCGATAAGAAGGTCATGACGGGTACTACAAGAACGGAAACGACTACGGCAAGTACGGCGGGAGCAAAGGCAAGTACGGCCAAGACAAGCACGACGGCTACAAGGGCAGTCATGACAAATACCACAATGATAAGTACAAGAAGGGTAGCCACCACGGCAACAAATATGGCGGCGGTTATGGAGGTGGATATGGCGGCGGACATGGAGGATATGGAGGCGGACATGGCGGATACGGGAGCGGACATGGTGGAAATGGGGGAGGCTATAACCACTAAGCATGTGCGATATGAGAAATGCAATTAAGTCCACTCGTGTCATGTAGATACATACGAGCGTTGCTCGCGCTGTATTGCTGGTTTTGATGTGTGCTTTTCTATGACTGCACCAGTGTTGCTTCTTTATGCAGTGTTCTGTATATGTTTTCCTGGTAAGGCATCTGCTTTAACTTGCATCTTGTGTGTTCCAAGATAATCTGTCACATTGTTTTTATTTTAGAAAAGGTTTGTTTTTTCTGTTAAATCTGTGTAATACTTAATGACGTGAGTACTGCGGTAAACATGCCATTTACTGTATTTATGGGTGTGAAATATTTTAAGTCAAATATACGTTCTAAACCGTTAAACATTATATTAATCAGAGGTTGCTTGAAGCCTTGTAAGTCAGTATGACGCAGCAGCTACACCAATAACAACTGCACGTGCATCGCAAAACATCAGTCTCGATTATATGGCATACAGTATGTAGACCACAGGGTAGCTATGCCGCTGCGACCCCATTGGCCGAGTTGTCTAATGACGGCGGCCGTACTGCCACAAGGAGCAGTCGCGCCTGTGTTAAAGGATTAGGCGGTCGGGCACTCCAGGCTGACATTGTTACAATAATTAGCAGAACTACTTGGTACTGCAAATGCTCACCACAAGTTCCAAATTGAATTGAGACATAATTGCTAGCAAGAAATATTTTTTTCGTGAAAAAAGAAAGGTCCTAGAAATCATCTCATTCATTTGGAACATTGTGGTGGTAGTATATTAACTTACTCTAACGCAGTAGTTCGCTCACAATATGTAAAATGATTCAGCTGTCCCGCCCGCCTATCCTTTAACACCGGCCGCAAGACTGCTCCTGTGACACCAACATGGCCGCCTCATTAGACAAGTATTCCGGCAATGCGCCTCCATCTCTATAGAGTTCAGTGATGTAGACACTCTTACTACAGCCCTTTTCGAAAACGTTCATACTGATATTATTTTCTCTCAAGCGATTATGGTACCACAGCTGAACATTAAGAGCCCCACCTTCAGACCGTATTGGCTCATAAGTCAACTGTCAGTCGACGTCAGATCACATCAACCGCCACAGTGACGCCGCAACGCCCGTTTACTAGGGAAGGCGTCACATCTATTCGTACAGCGGCGTCAGTCTCGTGAAAAGTACTCTGATCACCAATCCAAGATGAGTTTCTGAGTGCATTTTTCCTTGTTCAAAGCGCCATCTTCCTTCAAGAAAAGGAAGAAGCCTTCTTCTTTTTCTACACTAAGTATTAAGTATTCTACACTTCTTTATACACTAAGTAACACGGTGTTAAAAGCGTAGTGGTTTTCGAACAGTTTGATAAGCAATGCTTCACATCGTACAATTGGGATAAGATACACGTTTATAGTGAGCAGGGGCGCAGCCAGGGGGCAGAGGGGGAGCATACTCCCCATTAGGCCGACTTTCACACTAAAAAATATCGGCGACGTCCCCTTTTGCGACTTTCAGGGGCCCTGCAATTAGAGGGGTGGCTTAAATTCGTGTAATATTTGTTCGCGGATTTTTTTCGGGGAGGCCTGGTAGCCTAAGGTCGAGGGAGGCCGGGAAGCACCGTCCCCCCCCCAATTTGCCGAAAGTTTGTCTGTGTCTCTGATAGTGAGCCACCACACCACGCTGTGAAGGTATTTATTGATTCAGGTTTACAGATGGTCACTTCAAATTTGCAATAAGTTTATGAAATCAAACATGTATCGTGTTATGTTTCCTATTACCAACAACATGTTCAGTGATACGCAAACAAATATCACCTTTTAATTTACCATTTGAGCAACTCTCAAAAAGTGTGTGAATTTTATTAAAGTACAAACATTCCACATATGAGTCGCGGGCAAGAGAATCAGAGATCACAGTCATAATCTGCGAAAAACGCTGAAACTGGCTTGAAGTTTATCTTAATGTTATCTACCAGTGATTAGGTACTTAGCATTGCTCTAATAACATACTGCTACCAGATAGACACTATGATGGCAAAAAAGTGAGATCAAAGACATTGAACTTCGACATATCAGTGGTCATGTGAGTGCTTATGCGAAATTGCAATGAGCACAATATTGTCTTAAATTCGAATGGACAAAAAATGAAGGAAATAAATAAATCATCAAAATTGTTAACCTTACTCTCATTATGCCAGAAACGATGATGTAGTAAATAAAACACAAGATACGAAACTTTCGGATTGCGCATTCATCAGTCATGGCTCATCAATGGCTGATGAGGGCGCAAGCCGAAAGCTTCGTTTTTTTTTTGTTTTTTTTTTACTAAATCTTTTTTTTTGCATGAGAGCAAGGTTAGCAATTTTGATTTATATGATGTCTCTCAAAATAGTGCTGAAAAATATGCGAGAAATAAGTGATCAATATAATTAACCCTCTCTAATGCAGGGGGTGAAGTGGCTGCATGGGTGTCGTTTTCTATTATGCCTGGTATGGCCAGGGCCCTACCAATAATGTCAAATTTTACATTAGGCCTATGACGTTGCATGGTAAAAATGACATTGCAATATATAAAGATAGCATTGGGGCCATACCAATAATTTTCAAAAAATAACGCCCCTGAAGTCAGGTGTTAAAATGGCTATCACCATCGAATTATACGTCACACGTGTAAAATAACCCATAAACATTTGTTGCATGACTTTTGTAGATATTTTGCGTAAAGTGGCCTTTTGTGACCAGACCTTGACCTTTGCCAACAGTCTCACTTTAGCTTATGCAGGATGTTTATTTGGTATATTACTAGTGCTAACCCGTCCTCTCCGCTGGACGATCTATGCATACAGGCTGCATTTTTACGTTTTTTTATTCGTCATATTACCAAGGTACTCACCCGTCAAGGGATCGTGGTTTGCGACTTACAGACTTTTCAATTCGGTGCGAACGACTATTAGTGGCGTATAGTTCAAGTTCCGCCCATCGGAGGGCGGATGGCGATATTATCGGTGGAAGTTATATCGTGTTATTTGTTCTAACACAGTCAGACATTATCTTTACTTGTAGAAGAACAGTTTGATGTTGGGAAATTTGGGGAGCAGAATATAAACACAAATGTTGTCATGCGATCTGCAAAATGATTTCTTAGATACTTTTCAATACCAATGTGTCGAAACTACATCACCTTTCGTACATATAATACGTATAAGGAAAAAGTTGGATGATGAACAGACAGAATGACAGACTTTCTTTAAATAGCAAGTTAGATACCCTTGAGACCACTTTGGGCGATCAAGTCGCAATCGCCGGCTTAAGGCCCGACACACACGATGCATTTTTCATGCGATGCCTTCCGTTCCGTCACGTCCCGAATCCGATGTGTCTCAATGAGTCTCAATGCGTCTCAATGCGTTGCAGTTCGTCAATGATTGACGCATTGACGCATCGCAATGCATTGAGACGTGTCGAGACGTGACGGAACGTAACAGCAACGTATGAAAAACACACCTGTGTGGGCCGGGCCTTTGATGGAAAGTATGGCCCATACATTTAAATGCCTCGATTTTGAAACTTGACATGAACTTGACCTGATATATGGCCTTGCTAACCAAAATTCAACCCTTCTTTAAATTCCGTTCGTTGAGGCCTTTTGATCGCCGCATGTCGCATCCAAGTAGGACCATTAGTTTGGGAGTTAGACAGGGGGCAGACAACGCCCTCCCCCGAGCCAATGGAAGGTGGCTGGAGACCGCAGCCAATGCCAGGCGAAACAAATTATGTGTCATTAATTGAGCTTCCTCAGATCCTCTTGGCGATTAATGGAAAGAAATATAAAAGATAATGATAATAAGGACCTTGACTTGAAAAATGCCGATTTCTTCATATATTTGTTTCGCATGAAGCCCGAGGAGACGTGCCAGATCAGAGTGTCGTGCCACCCCTGCACCGTGTGGACTGTGCGTGGTTCTGCGTCTCTGTAGCGCTTACTTACACGGAGACGAAGCGGGCCTCCCGCGGACCATATCCGGGGGCTGTAGTGGACCATCGGACTGCACCCGACGTTAATCCTGCACATCAATATACCAGCCCAGCACATGTATTGTATTGTATTGTATTGTATTGCGGTTAAAGAGCGGTCCACTGCAGGAGTGGCTATTAATCGCGTGTACTCGCCGCCCTGCTGCTTGTGGTTAGGCGTGGACATCAGCTGCATCGCGCTGAGCTATAATACGAATGCTGCAATCAGCAGGGTGAGGCTCAACATTGCAATGGTGGACAGGAAACGTGGGCTGTTCTGGCATTCATTAATCAAGGCTTATCATGATTAGCAATAACCTCAAGATATGACAAAAGAGTCAAAACAGTCACGTAGCATCAGAAAGGACGTTTATTTGTGACGCAAACGATTTTGCATGACATGATATTCAATACAGGTACGGAAAAACAGTGAAAAAACATTACAAAAAGCATTACACTTAAAAAAGTGTAATGTGCAACGTTTCTGCAAGTTATTTATTTCCCTAGCAGACATACACACTTCGCTGTGATCTCAAAATATGTTTTATCTTGTCCCTGATACCTGTGAGCTTGCTTCTTCTGTCCAAGACCTTCCATCTTCTGGAGCTGAGATGTCCATTCGTTCTCGCTTCTCTGCCACTTCTCAGCTCCCATTCTCCTCGCACTCGTCCATAATAACGCATCCTGAACAAAGTTCTTCTCCTTCCTCTCCCCCAAGCACCGTTCTTATTCACCACTGTAGCTCAGTCGGGAGAGCGCTGCTGGGCTTCATTCGCCTGCACGACAAGCTCTGCTTAGCGTGGAAAAATCCATCCATTCAAAAGAGTCAGACCAAAGTCACCAAGTCTTTCTGCACACGTTCCCTTGGTGGCGCGACTTCAACAGCAGCGGCTGCCTCGCTACCCTCCCTTCCTCGAAGTGCGTTCTCTCTGCATGCGTCCCCTTGCCTGGGCTCCTGCTCAGTCAAAGCTCCCCTCTAGGCGCCGTTCTCGGTGAGTGCGGCCTTCCTGGCGGCGCGGCCGGGCAGCAGGTCAGAGACGGTCTCGCGGCAGCCGGCCGGCCCGCTCAGCCAGATACCGCTCTCCACCTCTGCCACCGTCTCCGGCAGCCGGCGACCGGCCGTCTCCGGCAGCAGCAGCGACCCCAGTCCCGCCAGCAGCGCCACCACTCCAAACACCACCGTCGGGACGCTCCGCTGCGCGTCCTTGGCCAGGTCGATGATGAACGGCGCCACGATCGAGCCGAGCCGACCGTTGACCGAGGCGGCGCCTAGTCCGATGGTACGCAACAGCGTCGGCACGTACTCGGGCGTGTAGATGTAGAGCACGCCGAACGCACCCGTCACGGCGAACTTGCCCACCAGACCAAGCGTCAGACTGAGACGCCAGTCGCTTACGGCCAGCACGGACAGGATGGCGACACCAGCCAGGAGGAAGAGCCCGCAGACGGTCGGCCGGCGTCCAAAGCGTGTAGCCGTTACCCACGGTATGATATAGGCGGGGATCTCGACCAGGCCCGACAGACAGTTGGCCACGTAACGACTAGTCGACAGCTGACCGAGGTCGAACGCGATGCCAAAGTAGCTCAGACCGGCCGCCAGCCAGCAGAAGAACGTGACGATCGTGTAGCGGCGCATGCGCGGTGTGCGCACCAGCTGCAGCAGCTGGCCGACGAAGGCGAGGCAGCCGCGCCGGCCTCCGTTCATCCCCGGGGCCGCCATCTGACTCCTCTCCGCCTCGTGCACCTGCCGCAGCAGCTGCAGCAGCGGGCCGTCCTCGGGCAGCGCGGCGCCGTTGGTGGCAGCGATCCGCCGCAGCACCAGCGCCGCCGCCTGCAGCTGGCCGTCGCGCACTAGCCAGCGCGGCGACTCGGGCAGCAGCCAGAAGTCGACGATGTAGAGCAGCGCCGGCGCGGCCATGGCCAGCTGCAGGTGCCACCAGGTGGGCAGCAGGTAGGCCATGGCCGACAGCGCCATCAGGCCCAGCGCGAACGGCACCTGGATCAGCAGGCCCACCAGCAGCCGCCACTCGGGCGTCAGGTACTCGAGGATCAGCACCACCAGCGGCGCCAGCGAGAAGGCGCAGCCCACGCCCGACACGAAGCGCACGGCCAGCAGCAGCCGGTAGTCTCGGACGGCGCAGCTGGCGAACGCCGTCACTGCGTACAGTGCCGAGCCGGCCAGGTTGACAGGACGCCGGCCGAACCGGTCGGCGAACATGCCTGTCGTCAGCGCGCCCAGCAGACCGCCAGCCATCGGCACCGACTGCAGCAGCGACAGCAGCGGCTTGCGGCTGCAGACCAGGTCCCACTGGACCACCATCGTGTCGCCCAGCTCGGAACGGTCGTACACCCAGCGCGAGCAGTTGGCGCCGGCCGCCGGACAGCTCGGAGCGTCGGCCGGCAGCGAGGCGAAGTCGGCGTCGGCGGCGAACCCATCGGCGCAGCGATGCTCCGGTTCGGCGCCCAGGAAGATCATGCCCATCAAGAAGAAGGAGAGGCTAACGCAAACCTTGGTGAGCCAGAGGGTGTTGTAAAGCTGCCAGCGTCCAGTGCCGCCGGCCAGACGCAGGACGTCGTCAAACGTCGGCGGGTCGGCTTGTTTCTCTCCTGACGGCTCCGGCGGCCTCAGAGGCACGTTCTCCTCCTGGATCGTCATGCTGCCGGCGACGGCGTTGACGCTGTTGATGGTGCTATGAGAACCGCTGAGGGAGCTGGTGATAGAACCACTCCGAGCTGGGCTGAGAGAGATGCTGAGTCTGAGTGTGCTGCAGACTCTCGCTGGATCCGCCGGCCACCCCTGCTGCCGCCGCACTAAGGCACTGGGTCCTGTCCGGACCACCCACCGCCCGCTGCCACTGTCACACACCAACTGGACTGAACTGCAGCCTGGCTGTTTGTCTGGCTGCCAATCGGGGGTCATTAGAATCTCATCTAAATAGGCAATTCAGGTCTAGTTAGTTTTTTTTAGAATGCTGCATTACAAACATCGTTACAGGCGCAAATCATTTGAAGCACAAATATACATAGATGACTCGCCATTTGACATAGAAGTTGACACAAGGTCAAGCGTACAAACAAACGGAAATTGAATTAGAACCGGATGCGTCAATACAGTCATGGATATCCATTGCCGTTTCGATGCGACGTGAGCTACCTATGTAGTTGTGTGCTATACTTGCACTTTTCTGACTGCGTACAGGAACATTGGAAACATAAATGAGTAACATAAAGATAATTGTAAACAACAAACTTAATGACAGATAAATGTATCGTAATCACAAGACACAGTTGTTATATCAAGTTCAAACTTTGGAATGAATCGATTTTCGAGGTCAGGTCCACGCTAAGCAGAGTTTGCTGCTCGGGCCCTGACCCCAGCCATCCGATCGCGCATTCCTGGTAGTCGGCAGACTTAAGAAGCGAAGGTTTGACGTGCCCGGCATACCTGAACACGGCCCGCCCCGCTCACTGACGTCACCTGAACACGGCCCGCCCCGCTCACTGACGTCACCTTACCGTGCGATCGCTGCCATCGGCCGCAGACCATCCCTGGCAGGAGCGAATAGTGGGCGCCGAAGCGATTCGAACCCGGGCTGCCACTACAGGGGTCCGGGTGAGGTCAGAACCCCAGCGAAGCCCCCTATAATGAGCTACAGCGGCGTTCTGTCGTCTTATCAGTTTTTCGAAAATAAGACGGAGTGTTCATTGTGTAATCAGGGCAACTAGCTGAAAGAACCTACACACTCAATGTGACGGGAATCCCAATAAACGATAGCATACGAAACCCTTTAACCCGCAAGACTCTGTTTTTCGCCCCTCCCTCCCCCTGAAGAATATTGGGAATATCTCAAGAATGACGGCAGCTATCGACGTCAAGTTTTCCGTACCTTTCCGGGCATCATTTTTACACATGTCAGCAAAATACATTTTTCAGTTTCCAATGTGTCACGACTAAATGACGTCATAGTGACGTCACTTCCGACATATTTCGAGCCAAATTAGGTCATACATTATTGAGGGTTGAAAATTAGAAGTAATCATAACAACTGTAATTATGGCAGTGACAGACATACGGAATCAACATCAGCGAAGAAAGAGCGAGCAACCGCTCAAAAGTGGGGTGCAGTTAACATTGTTAGCTCCCTCGACCTAAAACCAGCCCTCCCCACCCCCACCCCCGGTTCTTAGGTATGCTTATGAGTTATGGCATTGTGGATTTATGAATTCATCGTTATTCTCTCAACTTTTAAGTATTAATCTCGAGCAAATATCAGCGATCGAAAAGAGTAAAATGGTTCAAAACTGAGGGGGCGAGGTTCTATTGTTGGACTCCTAAGCTAAGAAGTGGGACATATGGCCCAAGTCCCCTTCCCTACGCGAGGTCGTGAATTAATACTTAGTTTTTCTCCCAACTTCAAGTTATTCATCTCAAACGAAAAGAAGTAATCGATAGTTCGCTCAAAAGTGAGGGGGCCGGTTATCATTATCCGCCCCGCCTAAAAGTGGGGGATCATGGCCCCCAGTCACCGTGCCTACGGCTATTATGTGAATTTGTAAATAACTTAATATTCTGCCAACTTTAAATGCATTCATTTCATAAGGAACAATTATCAGTGATTTAAGATTACAAAATCATTAAAAAATAGAGAGCCGTTAATATTGCTGGACCCCAAACTTAAAAAGTGGGCTTTAACCGCCCCAATTCGCCGTTCTTACGCTTATGGGTTATGGTATTGCGGGGTTGGAAATTCATAATTATTTTCACAGCTATAAAGCATTCAAATAGAACAAACTAGTGATAACTCCGCTAATAGCTCCGCAGCACGATCTATGCATACAGACTGCATTTTTACATTTTTTATTCGTCATATTACCGTGTGCACAACCCGTGCCTGGGTGGTGGCATATAGTTCAAGTTACGCCCATCAGAGGGCGGACGACGGTATTATCTGAGGAAGTTATGTCGTGTTATTTGTTCTAACATAGTCAGACATTATCTTTACTTGTAGGAGGACGGTTTGATGTTGGAAAATGTGGGGAGCAGAATATATATACACACATGTTGTCATGCGATCTGCAAAATGATTTCTTAGATACTATTCAATGCTTATGTGTCGAAACTACATCACTTTTCGTACTTATAATAAATATAAGGAAAAAGTTGTCTGATGAACAGAATCCACTTTTAGTCCTCCGATGCGATCCGCTATCCCTGTCACGCCGACGTTGTACCCGGGTCTGGTGGCCGCTGGCCACCGGGCAAGTGACTGCCCTCGAGCCGTCCCCCGGACGTGGTTGCCGTCGTTCATGGCGTGGCCTCTCGGCAGCTTCGGTCCTGCGGGAGGGCCTGTTCATGGGCGGCTGCCGGTCAGCGGTTCATTTTGACCACTTTACCCCTTCTGCCTTCTATCCCTGGCTGCGATGGTCCGAATGGGCCGAGCGGCGTCTCTCGCCTCAAAATCATATAAGCCCAACAAAAATGTTGGAATCTCATTAGAAAGAATTCGCACCTGTGATGAGTGTATTCTGTAGGTACCTTAGCTATGCGTTACGGGAGGAGGAGAAATCGTTCAAAACGTGGGGCGCGCTGTTAACATTTGGCGTGTTCTGAAAAGGGTTTGGTGGCTATGTGCTCACCTCGTCCTGCCTACGTGTGCATAAGTATCAGAATATCTACATTGCGGAAACATTGTGATCCAGTAAAATGTTGTGCATTGGTCTTTCTGTAAGAAATACTTTGTTCATGGGTAGGTTGGACCATTTATGATGACCGCGTACCAATATCAGCGCTTCGGATACTTTTGACCAGATGTGAGGAGATGCTCATCGTTTCGATCGATGCAGATTGTACATCATACGTTGTAGAGCCACTTTGGAAGGGGTGACTTCACGTAAGGTCGCAACGGGAAGGCTGTTTAGATGATAAGTATTGGCCGCGATAAACGAAAAAAAAATGACACATGGTGAGCCTGATCCGCTGACCTGAATGTGATCAATTTCGTATTTCGGGTGGTTGTGAGAGGTGGGTCGTGAGATGCGTGTTTTGAAGGCCGCGGCCTTGGCGCGTCGTGGCGCTGGCGAGTGCGTTGGGTGTTGGAGGGAGTCCGAGGATTTACCCGGCCTCCCCCAGGGTGCAAGGTGGGAGGGAGGTGGCCGAGGGTGCAATTGCGGTTAAGATGAACAAACTTCACAGCCTGGCATTAAAGTGAAATTCAACAAAGTCACAGTCCATTCAACGTGTTCTTGTTTGATTAAAAAGAACACTGCTAGTTTTGAAGACACGTACTTACCAACATAAAACAATCAAACATAGTAACTCATGCAACAATCATTACAATAATTGCGCGTTACTGGACACAATAATAATAAAAACACATTATCAGCACCTATATTCGTATAAATTGATCTGAAAATGTAGCAGTGTTTAACAGTTAAATTATGTGCAATTTTCAGATTTTCAGATTAGTTATATGGTAACCGCTTGTAGTACGATATACCTAATCGAGAATGTTCTGTTGATATGTGTATAGTGAAGGTACTTCAAGTTGCCACTTATCAAGAACATATGTACAATGAACTTGCGACAATGCACACAAACTGCAAGTAGTCAGAGGCGGAGCCGTTTGTATTTTTTGTGGGGGAGGGGCAAAAACAGTGGCATATTTTCACAAAGTTGTTAAGCGGCGGATATAGCAGCCCAACAGCCGTCAGCGATAAAGTTGTTAACCGCGTGGGGAGGTAGTGAGCGCGTCGTCTGCAACTGTACGCAGGAGCGTCGACGATAGCTTTTTAGTGGGGAGTCGGCTGAAATGACGGAAAAGATGAAGGGGAGAGTGCCCACCAGCGAACATGGTGCCTACAGACTACAGTGAACAGGGGCCCCTCCAGCCTATATTAGTAATTGTGATAATCTTCCATCGATGTCGGTGGTGGTAGCTGACACTAAGCGACGATTAATAGATTTAACGATACAAATGACTTGAGTCTCAAAATTATATTTTTTTCTCGAAAAAAAGGTCACTATATTTCGGCACAAGCCTTCATCAGGTGACTCACCTGATGAAGAATTCATCAGGACAGTCACCTGATGAAGGTTTGTGCCGAAATATAGTGACCTTTTTTTCGAATATTTTTGAATTTGGACTCCAGTCATTTGTATCGTTATATCTATTAATTATGCCAAGTCTCAAACAAGGGTTAAACTTAATTTACTAAGCGATGATGTTTTAAGTTGTTAACAACAATAGCTGCTCTCATTTGATTATGCCAGGATATAATAAGTTAATTGATGCGTTTGCCGTTTGATTTTCGATTAGTGTTTTCTGCTTTCCAGAAACGTTACATTTGTATATTTAGTGAAATTTACTTTAGTGCCACCTTTTGCGATGTCCATTGCATGATGTGAATGCCAAAGTTTTAAACAGCCATTTAATTTGTCCCCCTCAAATTTGAGTTTTAGCAATTATGTTGAATGCCCACCAGTGAACAGGGGTGGGCGCCCACCAGTGAACACCTGTTCAATGGTGGATCTTCCTTCCAGAAAACCTATACTTTTCGACTGTGAATGCAGGATATATATTAGTTAGGCTTATTAACTCCACAAAAGGCTCCACGGCCAGGACCAAGGAAATCCTAACGTTCTATGAGGACCCGCTCTCGTAATAGTATTCAATGCTGAGTGCCTTGTGCTGTGCCGGAACGTTCGAAAAACAATAATTTCCAGAATAGTGTTCATTTTAGGTTACTATGTCAACGATACTTTCATGTAACTGAACGTCTCAAAATATTGGACGTGTGTGAAGACGCTTTGGTAGATAACGTTTCTTTAACTTGACATATATTTGCTAGAATTGTTGTTTTAATATTGTCAAATGTCACAGAAATAGTCAAGAGTCAAATGGTTATGGATTCTCAACAAGCATCAAGTGAGCATCAGAAGTAAACCCCACCGCACTATTATTCATGGTGGAGGTCCTCTATGCACTGGTTGAGTCCCCCCTATTCACTGGTGGCACCTCCCCTGTTCACTGAAGGATGCCCATGCCCACCAGTGAACAGTTAGGACCAACAAATGAAATTTGCTTATAACTCAAATTTTGTATTGAGTTAAATCAATTTGCTTATGGCTATTCCTTAGCATTATAGTGATAAATTTATAGACGAAGTCTAAGATTTCCAGGACAAAACACAAAGCAGCTAGACGGATTTTTCAAAAGGGGTGTTCGCTGGTGGGCAATCTCCCCTACCTTATTTTCTGCGTGCATGTATACCCTTAAAGCATTTTTAGTGTGGATTTTCCTGTTCTACCTCGCCTAGTACCTACCTAGCCTTCTACCTAGCCCTTACTTCCTACTCTTCTCAAGCAAATGTGTCATGAATTTAAGACANCGAGACGAGGGAAGAACTTGATTTTTGAATTAATTTGCCATAAAAACGCGACAAATTCGAGTGAGTTAGCCTGTCTCTTTGTCGGTGTCAGCCTGGAACTTTTTGTCACCTCTGATCTTCAGGCCCATTGTCATCACTTGCAGGCAGTGGCGTCACCACAACCAAATGTCAGAGGGGAGCTGAGCGGTTTACAAGATGCTTAGGGGACCGTCTCAAAATTAATGAACATGTGGCCAAGCAAGACTCTGCATAGCGATTTTAACTCTGAGCTCGTGCGACTTATGATCGGATCTGTTTTTGCGACTCAGAACTGAATTGAGTCGCTACATTTTTAAGGACTTGGCTTTGAGCCGTGATTGAATCGAAGAGCTCAGGTAGAACTAGAAACCATGATTGAGTCGACACAAAAATATTTAGAGAGCTGACTGAGTCGAGTTCGCGACTAAATCAACACAAATTTTAAGCTCATGGAGCGAGAGCGAAAAAGTCAAACATATATAGCTTTCCACCAAAAATTGCATGTCATGACGTCATGAAAACGTCATTTTCTCTTAAGTACCGCATCAACTTCTTTGATGTTGTTTTAGAAGACACACAATTAATGTAGCACAAAGTGTGTTAATGTAGCTCAATTTAATGTAGCTCCCTTTTTTATGTAGCTCAATTTAATGTAGCTAGCACAATTAATGTAGCTCCCGCTTCAGCCAAAGTGAATTTGTATGCAAAGGTCAAGGTCACGATCAGGTCACAAAAGGTTACTATTTGCAAGAGGTCTGCGAAAGTCATGCGACACATGCAGCGGCGATACCTTCTGAAAATGATTGGTAGGGCTCCAATGCTAACTTTATAGATTTCAAAGTCATTCTTATCATGCAACGCCATAGGCATTATGTTAAAATGTGGCATTGTTAGGGCTTTGCCTACCAGGCCTTTATAAAACGACACCCATGAACACATGTTGTATGGGTTATTTTACACGTCTAATTCGATAGCAGCAGCAATTTTAACAATCTGACACCATAAGTCAAGGTCAGCACAAAGTCTGTCAAAATCATCACAGAGCCAAATTGATTTTTATTTTATTTATAAATAAAAGGCATGTTTTATGCTTATAGGCAAGTGTTGTCTATAAATAGAGTGCTTGTATTTATTTATCTGTATCTTGTCACTAAAGACCAAACAAATAACTTCTAAAAATGACGTCATGAGTTACTTATAGTTAGGGAGCCATATGTCAGTCAAAATTAAAGGTATTGCTTTGAAATTTTGTTTTGGACATCGTTCTTCCGTGGTTTTCTCACACATATTCCGCTTTTTAAAAGCTCAAAAAATAACTTTTTTTAAAACTCCTAAAAATCAGTTTGTGGGTTTGTTAACCCGGGATTGACTGGGGGCGCTTAAAGGGACACTCCCACCTTCAAAAAATATGTCAAATGTACCCTGCTTGTGGTGCAAAATGTGAAGTGAATGCTGTCGAACATGATTATGACATTTGTTTCTCACAAACAATGTTCAATTTAATAAAAAAATCCGTTTTAATATTTTGGCTGATGACGTCATATGAAGGAATTTTTGGAAATAAAAAACCTTCACGCTACCATATGTTTGACTAGTGTATGGCTAATGTATGGCCAAGGGTAAAACAAGTCAACTATAATCAATATTTAGTAAAAAGAGACGACGACATCGGCTCAGAATCCCCATTCAAATACACTGGGGACTGGGGATGTTACAGATGTCAAATCCAAACTCAAATTTATTTGTTATTCGACCTCGGTGGTTGTTTTAACTTATACCATACATAATTCAAATACCAAGCACGGAAAATGGCTATCTCAACTCAAATATAATGTTAAGGTGGGACAGTCCCTTTAACGCCCCCTGCAGTTTTTTCGTTATAACTTAAAAACGATTATACTTATCAACGTGGAAATGTAAGTACCTTATCCTGCATCAATTTCACGTCTTCTGTAAATGAAACAATTTTGTTGATATTGTTATGTAGGGAATTTAGTGGCGTCACTACACGCGGTTTTTACACATAAATCAGCTAAACTATAACAGAACGAAGAAAGGAACCAAAATGAGCAAAATGCAATCAAAAAACTGATCAAGACTGCAAATAATAAGGCTTACAAAATGGCAATCTCTGAATTATATTTTTTCGTTTCTGACCCCAGAAACTTCAACAAAAAATATTTTTGGGAAAAAATGACTATAAATCAAATATTTTGAAGATATTGAAAAAAACGAAAGATATGTCAGAGAACTATGTACAAGCAACCTACATACCAATTTTCGAAATGATATAATGTTTTTTAACTGAGTGATCGCATTTATAGTGCTGGTATCCCATGACGTCATACTTTTTAATTGTGTTTTTGGCTTTTATTGACAAGATATAGACAAATATATAACAGCACTGTATTTCTGAGACATAAATGGTTTAGCAGCATGCCTTTTTTCTTTATATTTACCAATTTCAAAATTTTGCATCTGCTGACCTTACTTTGACCTTAGCTTGACCTTTTCTTCATGTACATAAAGTTAAGTAGTCAAATGAGTATCGGTATCCTTTTCCATGCGTAAATGATCCATAAAACATGTGTTGCATGGCTTTCGTAAATATTTTGTGTATAGTGACCTCCTGTGAGTTGTGACCTGACTTTAACCTTTGATCTTTGCCAATAATCTCACTTTCGATTACGCGGGATGCGTAGCATATGTTTAAGAGCACTTTGGAATTATTATGGTCGCAATCGAAGGCTTTTGATGGAACGTATGACAAATACACATAAATATATTTATTTTGACCTTTGACCTGACTGTGACCTGACATGTGATATAAATTTGAGATTCTTGAGAGTGCTATAGATTCATCCCAATGAGCGCTTTAGAATGCCGCCTTGCGCGTCTCGCTGCAATCATTGGTTCGGAAGATAACCAGGTGGCGTTTAACACCCCCCCCCCCCCCCAGTCCATAGTGTTCAGATCAGACCCGGTCAATGCCGGGTTAAGAGTTAAAAAAAAAAACTCCACAGCTAGCAAATTTGACATAACCATGTTGAACAAATGTAATATCCTGTCTTTGGACGGTTTCCGTTTGCAATATATTTGAAAACTCGATTTTTTACGAGTTTTCAAACATGTATCGTTTTTCCACGAGGACTACACCTTTTCTTAATGGGAATCGGCGTCTGTTCAGCTTAATTAGGCATATCTCATTTAAACCGACAGCTGACATGACTGTTTGACATATATGCATCACACATCGGCGTAACACACTCCCGCGGCAAAGGGCATTACAAAATGACAGAGCAACGGTGCACCTGTCAATTTGTAATGCCCTTTGCGGGGAATGCGTTACGCCGATGGTCAAGATGCATAATATACCTACAGTATGTCTGCTGTCGTAAATAATAAATGCTGAATTGAGCTGAACATACGCTGATTTGCATTAAGAAAATGTGTATTACGCTCGTTAATATTCACGAAAATATACAACGTTGTTCCATAATTTGATAATTAGATCTATATCATGAACCTCAGCCATACCAAATGTAAGGGGGACACTTGAACATGAGTTCCCCCCAACCTCCTGCAAATTCAAGGGAGCACGGTGCCCCGGTGCCCTCCCCTCCCCCCTCCACTGTTCCGCCACCTATGGAGATGGCCCCAAGTGGCTTTTCAGGTTCAACAGGCTAAACTGGTTCCTCTGAGTTTTCTTGGTCGTCGCAAGGAGGCCTTCGGCTGGCCCTAAAGGGCGCTCCACCGGTTTGGGGGTCCCCGCCTGCCGCCATTCAAGAGGACCTTCATCAGGGATTAACACGCTGGTCTCGCACATTGCGCAACAGTGTGCAGCGAAGCACCATTCACATTTCAACTTTCACAAATATGCACACAGTCATAAATGCTATGCACTGACGCTCTCACCAGACATTATTAAAACATATCGCGAGATACAGAGCTCTACATCAGAAGCATCGCAAATATGAGTCATGTGTCATGAGTTATTCGTCGCCGTCATGAGTCATTCGTGACCGTCATGAGTCGGAGAATCTTACGGGATAATGGGCACGTGGGTATCAAAAGTAGGAATCGGATGGTATCAACAGTACATCAGATACGAGTCTTAGGCCTCGCGAAATAGACTCCACACCATCTGTTCTACCCCCGCACGCCATCTGTAATTCATCTCTGTA
Source organism: Semibalanus balanoides (assembly GCA_014673585.1). Classification (NCBI taxonomy): domain Eukaryota; kingdom Metazoa; phylum Arthropoda; class Thecostraca; order Balanomorpha; family Balanidae; genus Semibalanus; species Semibalanus balanoides. Next base: position 27,538 of record VOPJ01008188.1, read on the forward strand.
ATTTAATGTAAAAAAATGTTATATATATATATTATATATATATATATATATATATATATAAACATATATAAATATATATGTACATACTGATACACACGAAAACTCAAATTTGGATATGTTTCTAGTAAAGTAAGTCATTTTTGTATTTAACGTTATCTGGGATCTCTTCGTACTTTGGGCAATTCGGGTCTGACCAGGGTCCCCTGTGAACAAGCCCCTTTTGTGCGTCAAGGGACCCATCCCTGTTCGGCCTGTTCAGAGATCCTTCCGACCTGGCCAGAGGCTGCACTGGCTGCTTTGACGACATGCTCAGGAGCCCCTCCGACCTGCTCAGGGGCCGCTCCAGTCTCACTAGGAACTCATCTGGCATATTTAAGGGCCCTTCCGACCTGCTCAAGGACTCAGTCGGTCTAGCATGTGGCCCCTAAGACTTACCCAGGAGCCCCTCCGAACTGCCCAGCGAATCTTCTGGTTGGACTGCGCTGGCTGCTTTGTCGCCCTACTGACATGCTCAGAGGGACCTCCGACCTGCCCTGGGCCCTCCGTCATTACCATGGGCCTATTTGGCATGTGTATTGTTCAGAGGCCCTTCTGACCCACCCAGAGGCCCTTTTGGTTAGGTCAGGGGACCGTCTAACCTGCACAATGACCCCTTTAACTTTCTAGGGGACCTCTGGTCTGTCCAGAGACCCTCCAGTCTGCTCAGAGGCCCTTCCGACTTGGTCAGGGACTGCACTGGCTGCTTTGATGCCCTGCTGACATGCTCAGGGCCCTCTTTGACCTACCCAGGGGTCCCTCTTTGCTGGATTGAGGCCAATCCGACGTGTTCAGGGGGTCCTCTGACCTGCTCAGGGCCCCTTTTCGTCTGGTCAGGGGCCTCTCTGACCTGCACAGGGGCCCTCCGAACTTCCCAGGGGCCCTCTGATCTGTCTAGGGCCCTCCAGCCTGCTAAGGGGCCCTTAAGGCCTGTAAGAGATTGCACTAGCTGCTTTGTTGCCCTGCTGACATGCTCAAGAGCCTCTTCCTCCTGCCAAGGGGCCCCTCTGTGCTGAATGTCTCTAAATTCTGTCGGCTTCTCTAAATTCTGCCGGTGACTGGATTTGCGTGATCGGATAGTGGGGTCAGGGCCTGCTCAACAAGCTTAGCTTAGCGTGGGTCCTGATCTCGGGAATTAATCCCATCAAAACATGCGGACTATTTATTTGTTAATGTCCAAGGGGCCCTCTGGTCTTTCAGAGAGGGTCCTGGTGGCACTAAAGGGCATCTGAAGTGCTCTAAGCTCTTTAAAGACCTCGCTGCGCGTGGTCTTCCGACTCTTAGGCCCGCCTCACACGGATGCGTTTTAAATGCGTTGCGTTGCGTTCCGTGGCGTCTCGATGCCTCTCATTGGGTCCCAATGCGTCTCAATGGGTTTCAACAATGCAACGCATTGTGACCCATTGAGATGTATTAAAGGGAATATTTCACCTTTAACATGGGGTTTTGAACTGAGATAGCAGATTTGAAGAGCAGATCGAAATAGGTTCAAGCTGAAGATTACACTCGTAAGGTTAAGTAGTTTCGACACAGGATTAGTTTGCCCTTTTAGAAGACAAAGTTTCATTCACCCGAAAACTCTTCGGTAGTAGGCCCCTTATACCTCCGCCGGGCGGGCGCCGTAGGTAGGACTAGCCCGCGCCGGGCCGGTGCTCGGCGCCACCTTCGAGCTGGGGGGGGGGGAGCGTCTTCTAACTCGGCTCCTATGGGACCTA